>SCDY01000363.1:0-66297 GCA_004143825.1 Drosophila micromelanica
AAAATTGACAAAAATTTTGACATGTAAGGCTCTTGGACCCATAGGTCTCATATATGAAACACCCATAAATTTGTCAAAAATGAACCGATTTTCATGTTTAATGGCATTTTGTTCATGATTTTTCATTTAAATCGATTCTACATTAAAAATCAATGCGTTTTTGAAAAAAAAATTTTTGATATTTTTTTTCGCAAAAAGCATGTACTCCCCCCTTATACATTTTAGAAAAAAAAATTTTTTCCAAATTTAAAATTGCGAGTTTGCGTGTTTAATCTATTTTATTGGCCACAAATAGCATACAAAACATCGTTTAAGCTGTTTTTGAGGGGGTCAAATTTTTTGTCAAAAATCATGCCAAAATTGACAAAAATTTTGACATGTAAGGCTCTTGGACCCATATGTCTCATATGAAACACCCATAAATTTGTCAAAAATAAACCGATTTTCATGTTTAATGGCATTTTGTTCATGATTTTTCATTTAAATCGATTCTACATTAAAAATCAATGCATTTTTGAAAAAAAAATTTTTGGTATTTTTTTGAAAAAAGTATGTACTCCCCCCTTATAAATTTTCGAAAAAAATTTTTTTTTTAAATTTAAAATTGCGAGTTTGCGTTTTTAATCTATTTTATTGGCTACAAATAGCATACAAAATATCATTTAAGATTTTTTTGAGGGGGTCAAATTTTTTGTCAAAAATCATGCCAAAATTGACAAAAATTTTGACATGTAAGGCTCTTGGACCCATAGGTCTCATATGAAACAACCATAAATTTGTCAAAAATAAAGCGATTTTCATGTTTAATGGCATTTTGTTCATGATTTTTCATTTAAATCGATTCTGCATTAAAAATCAATGCGTGTTTGAAAAAAAAAATTTCTTTATGAATTATATATATATATATATATGTAATCGATTAGAGCTGCCAGATATATCGGTTTTTGCGAATACGGGGGCGGGAGTGGGCATGGCCAAAAAAATTGTGTTGTTTGGGGGAGCATTCCTGCAATATATATGAAAAATTTGGTAAATCTAGGTCAAAAACTATGGGAGATATAGCCATGTCCGATTTTTAAGGGCGGGAGCCTGGATATCAAGGTCTCAATCTTTAGGGGAGGTCACCAGCTATCTACCTGTCATTTGGTGGCTCTATCTTAAAAATTGAGCGATATATACACGTGTTATCGATTTGTGCGTCAGATATAACGATTTGTGATTTCGGGGGCGGGAGTGGGCGTGGCCAAAAAATTTTTCTTTGATGTTTGGGGGAGCATTTCAGTAATATAAATCCCAAATGTGGTGACCCTAGCTCAAAAACTGTGGGAGATATAAGCATTTCCAATTTTTTCGGGCGGTGGCGCTAGGGGGCGTTCTAATGGGCGTGGCCAAGATATCAAAAGTGCAATCTTTGGGGGAGGTCACCAGCTATCTACATTTGGTGGCTCTATCTTTAAAATTGTGGGAAATATTCACTTTTTATCGATTTGCGATTTAAGGTGTATCGACATGTTATCGTATTGCCAGCCTCCCAGTGGGCGTGGCACAAAAATCTTAACACTTTGTCTGAAGAAGATAACTACAAGTATATATCCAAAAGACTCAAGTCTCTATCTTCAATAGCGCCGAAAAAAGTTGCGTTCATCCGGACGGACAGACGGACAGCATGACGGACATTGCACAAACCCAATATACCCTTTTCACTTCGTGAACGAGTATAAATATAAATTCCATTATAGATGGTCTTAATCTAAAAAAAATAATTTTTGGTCATAAAAAATAATGTAACTTTTATAGTTTGTTTTAATTGTAGAATTAATATAAATTTATATTTAATTTTTTTTTTGCTTATTACATTATTATTTATTATCATAAAATTGTATTGAATATATGTTTATATGTTATTAGTTTTTATCAATTCTGATGGGTACGGAATATTATAAAAATTCTTTAAATACACATACGTCGCTGATATATATGTATATATTTGTTCAGTTCAAAGTCCAAACACCATCACCTTAATAATAGTTTTGATAATTATTATTTTAACGTTTTTGCTATCAAAATATGTGACTTGAAATCAAGTTCTCGAATCACATATTTGTCGCTAATTTATTGCCAAATATAAATTGTGCTTATGTTTGTGCGATTATGGAACAATTTGATCAGCTGCCAAAAAATTTTTGACCAAGTCACGACGACATCACGTTTGAAAAGGGGTTATCACGCAAATTCCTTTCGAATGTTTTCCACGCGTTTGAATGTCCATAAATTATTGTGACCGGCCTCAAGAAAGTCACTTCTGAGAGCTGTCAGTTAACCATTTTTGATGTGAAAAGTGAGAGTGAGCGATTTTCCTGTCACTTGGCCGAAAGCAAGATGGAAATGTGAAGCTTCTTTAAGTAGCCGACAATGTGTTTGATTGTTTAACCGACTTTCGAAGTAACTGTGGCAGCTCAAGGTTAAACGCTATCTACTAGGTTAAGTAACTGACATTTTCGAGGCGGTTTCAAGCAGGTACAGCTGATTGTCGGCCGACATTGAAAAGTTCATGTTAAACACAATCTTGTAATCAAAAATTGTTTGAAAACTGCATTCCTTAACTTAAGACTTATAGGAATATGATAAGTAGTAAGCATATTTGTAAATTTTATTTTTAGCATACTTTATTTTATATTTTTCAATAAAAAATAGGTAAAATAAACATTTCAAAACAAATGACTATTAACTTAATAAAAACCAAGAGATAACTAAAAGACATTTCGCAAAGAGCTCTTTTGAACATTAAATTCAGGAACTTTAAAACACTATATTGATGTTTAAAGATTTTTTAAGATTTTTTCTAATTTTGTAGAATTAACTTCCAGCATTAATCTTCAAAGAAATTTGACTTTCTTATAACATAACACCAAGATTTGATGACTGAACTAAGCTTTTAAAGAGTTTTTATTTATAAGGGATATAACAAAATAGCTTTAATTTTAAAAATATTACAAGCTTTTAAAGCAATATAATAGGGGCTTTGATTCTGAAAATGTAGGTTTCATTGTGCATAATTGAATAATAATTTGCAATTGTAAGCTTATGAAAACGGACGTCTATTTTTGTGTTTTATTCCTAATTCATATAAAAGCCTTTAGCTTAAAATATTATTAACAATCGTTAGCCAACTTGCAACCACAAGTACAACTAGGTGTAAGTTCCGCTTACTGGCCAATCGTTGGGTGTGTGCGACTAGCGGCAACTGATGATGAAAAATAGCGTACAAAAAAAAATAAATAAAAAAATAGGCACCAAAATAAAAAACAGTTTGACCGAACTGTGGCATGAGGCACGCCCCTGGTTGGCAATTTGGTGCGCTTCGTTGCGCGTGAAAATTATGATTTTTGCTTTTGGGAAAATCTCATTAAGTTAAAGGCTGGAAAAGGATGCCGATGGGCGATGCCTGTGCAGCATGGATTCGTCTAGGCCATAAATATGGGTTATATGCAAGTAATTTGCACGCAGCTGCGACGGGCGGCAAACTTGGCGGCATTTGAGCCAAATTGAAAAGCTCACTGACCGTCGACCGCCCGCGATAAGAACAACAATAACAATAACAACAACAACAAGAACAACAACAATAAAAACAGCATGAGCAGCGCAAGAAATATTTAACCGCATGTTACGTAGTATTTTAATTAAGCTCACATTTTTATAGACATTTCTTAATGGCGCACCATAAATTTTCGGTCTACCTAGAAGTGGCATCGGCTGGCGTCCAGAGCAGGGATCATTGCGGTCTAAACAGGGACTCGGCCGGCTAAAAGGGAATCCCGCAATCTTTCTCAAATTGCCAGTTGCCAGAAGGCATAAAAAATGCGCGACAGGTCGGCTCATAAATGGAAAGTGAATTTAATGCCGTGCATTAAACAAAGTTGTGAAACTGAAACGTTTTGTATTAATACTTGAGGCAGCACCTCGAACGCTTGATAACTTCATTGCGGCTCGGCTTTTGGTGTCTGCTGTTTTCAGTCCCCCCGTCCGCCCCTCTTCGGCCCCGCTAACAGCGCATAGGTTGCATGAGGCAACTTTGTAGCCGCCTTATCGATGCACCGCACTGATAAATGTTTGACACAGTGTGTGGCTTATTTGAGTTACAGTACGTCCTCGCCTCTGCCTGCCCTCCCCACACTTCCCCTACCAGCACCTCGAACCCTCTCATGAACACTCAGCGTGTCATTCACCCGGCATTCAAAGGCAATTGCAATTGAGCAGCAGTTGCAGCGAGTTGCAGCGAGTATGGGTGTTAGTATATAGTATCTGTATGTGATAAATACGTTTTATGGCCGGCAACGGTACAAACCGTTTAAGCTTTACTTCTCCACACACACATGCACGTACAAACCAGAAAAACACTCACAATCGTTTTTGTTGTCAGTAAATGCTTCAGTTGCTCAGCATTATAAATAAAGGGCAAATATTATAGATTTATTTAAAAATTGAAAATAGCCTAGTCGAAAATATTAGACAAATCGCAGGGGGATTTATGACGCAAAATATTCTTATATAAGTTTGATTAAAAAATAAATTATATTTTTATTTTATATATTTATTATCGCCTGTTTATTTAACAAGAAATATGTGGTTTTTTCTTTCTGGGCAGGTTGTAAATATTTTTCAATTTCTAAAGGAAATGCTTTTCATTAAACTCAAACATTTTATATTTTAATTTTTATTTTATACAACCATTGACAATAATGCATATAATAATGAGATATTGATATCCAGACATATTAGGTTTGGCCAGTGCGAAACGTTTGGTTCAAAGTTGAGTTGCGTATGTTGAATGCCGCATGAGGTTGGACGATTCGGCTTGAGTTCGTTTCAATTCGAATCGCAGTGGAATGATTTATTTGCATATGCAACATCGAAATGCACTCACCAGGCCCCGAAAATGAGGCGACTTTTAAGTGGCCGGCATCGAGTGTTGTCAGAGTCCAAATTTTTTTTATTTATTTATTTTGGGTCTGTCTCCATCTCAGTGTCTGCCAAAGAGTTCCCCGGAGTGTTTGCCCCTAAACTGTCGCCAAGTGCTCCATTTCTCATGCGGAGCACTTTGGTGTAAAGCTTATTGTGTTTGCATTTTGTTTCGCTCATTTCGGTTCATTTTTTTGTTTTTGTTTTGTTTTTATCGCATTTAATGGATTTTTAATGAGCTTTAAGCACAGCTTTTGACGGCATTTTAAAAGTTTAAAAGTGCAGTTTCATTATCGCCTTATCCTGTGTATAAGGGCGCTGCTGTTAACATTGCGATGTTTTTATTGTGAAATTGAGAAATCTCTTCCAGCTTTACCAGTTTTTCTCCCCCTTTCATTTCTGCGTTGATAGTTGTCGACATTGATCAGCTGAGCGTTCGAATTTGTGTGTCTTGATAGGCTTTTGCATAGCAAATATCGATCACTTTGATCGATAATGTATGAAAAGTCTGATCAATCATTGATCTTCAATTTTAATAATCCTAATTAATAATGAAGATTAGTATTAAAAACAGAATTTTATAATTGTTCTATAGACATTTATTGTAACTGTTAATGTAAGCTAACAATAGCTTTGCAACATACAATTGATCGATTCGTTTAGTTGCCGATTATTATAATAGCTAATAGCTGCATTCGATGCAATTTGTCAGTCTTCAGTCAGTTCATCATAGTAAGAGTTAACCACCAACATGGCGTACACGAGTATAACTACGAAGTGGATTTTGGCATTTGCTTGCATCAACTAAAAATTAGACTGTTGCATAGCTATCGATAGCAAATATCGATCACTTTGATCGATACTCTATAAACAGTCTGATCAATTATCGATCTTTAATTTGAATAATCTTAATTAATAATGAAGATTACTATTAAAAAAAGTATTTTATAATTGTTATATAAATATATATTATAACTTGTAATGTAAGCTAACGATAGCTTTGCAACATAGAATTAATCGATTAGTTTAGTTACCGATTCTTATAATAGCTAATGCACTTAGCAGAGCAGTGGCCAAGGTACAAATGAGCACTATGAAATTCACTATAAGCCAGGGCCCCATGCATGTCGGCTTTTGCTGTTGTTCACGTATATTGTTAACTTGGCTTGAGGTGCGACAGTTTGATCAACTTACCGCCACTGCTCCAGCGATTAGCATTACATCACCAAAGGTCATTAAGTAAAAGGTAACCGCAAACCATAATAAGCATTTACGTGCGTCCATCTTATCGAAGAATATGAGTATCTGTTCTGGTATATGCGCGCTAAATGCAAAAGAGAGGCTTATAGTTCCAAAAAATATGTCCATGAGTCCGAAAATGCAGCCAAAGATTATGGTGCCGTATCTTAATGGAATGCAGCAAAAGCATTTTAACAAACGCATCTTGTTTCTTTACAATTTTGTTGTTGTTTCGTAAAAATTGCTAAAATATATGATTTTTTTCATCTGTAAGTTTGGACTGTCAGATAACTTTTGCATAAGTCCCTCAGTTCCTTGCTAATGTGGTAAATGATTGGTTAATTAACCAAACAAGAAATATATATTTTTTGTATATCTTTTGTGATTATTGTTTCAACTCTGACAGAAATTACAGGGAAAATTATTATTAAAAATAATATATTGCTAAAATACCAATAAATTCTTAAATTGTTCATACATATCTTTTTATCAAAAAATTAATTTCTTTTTTTTTTTTGGTAAAGAACCACAAAAGAGTTCCTCAATTATAGTACAAAGTACAAAGTTCAATCGTTGTTTACTCAAACAATTTTCTTGGAAACTTAATTGCGCAGAAATAATTGGAAAAATATAGTAAAAATAGCAAATCGCATTATAAGACTAACACAAATAATTCAATTTTTATACCACAAAAGACTTTTTTTTATCAACTCTTTTAATCAATTGGAGGGCTACGACCCACCTCAGAAGTACTTTTCTCAAGTGTCGGCTCGAATTCGGAGCCTTGTGACAGTTGAGGACGCTAAATATTTTTTTTGTACACATTCTTTGATTGATTATGGTCACATTAGGCCTCGTCAACACAGAAATATTTATTCAAAGTCCGAACCAGTTCGGTTCTTGCATAAGACCTTTCGGTACGGCTGCAGGCCGTCGAGTGAACCCCGGACAAGGTCGTTGCCATTGTGGTTGCCGGTACTAGTTAACTATTGATAAGAATTTTGGCACTGCAAATTGGACGCGTGAGTGGCGGTTAGTATCTTTGGAGTGCTTTTACAAGACCGCACACATTGGGTGTTTTTATTTTTTATTATTTTTATTTTTGGTGTGGTACCGGGAATGTACCTACAAGCAGCCACTTCATTTATCGCCAATGGAATTTTAATTGAGTTAACATGTCGTGTAAGTGACAGCAGCGGCAACGTATGGGCGTGCAATTGTGATTCAGATGTTGGCGCAACGCATGCCGTACTTGGGGCGGAACTTTTTTCTCTGAACTGGTTCGCGGTTCATTGTCACACACTAAGAGGAGGTTATTGTAATTAACAGTAGTCATTCACATTCTGATAAATTTGGAAGAAATTGGTGAGCCTTGCTTTTCTGTTGAACTAGTTCAGTTATTTATCTAAATGCGTTTTGTAAAAATCTGTTTTTTGTATAGATCAAATGGGATCTTGAAGAGAAGCACCTGTTCTTTGTAAAATTTTTGCTACTAAGACCAAAGTGCAATTCATCGATTTTGTGTGTTGAGTTCAATATAGCTTTATAGCAACTGATTAATTTATAGTCAAGTAAAATTATGGGGCTCATTCTTTCCAAGTAAATGAAAGTAAACAAAGATCAATAAGAGATTTATTTGGTTCGTAGGGACAAGTAAATATTATTTTTTTTTTTTTTTTAAAACATTTAAAAATAAGTTCGACTCATGCATCTTCGTCAGGCTTAGTAAAATATATGGCAGAGTCAACATTCTACATATCCCGTTTGGTAAGCGATTCAGTTCGGATCGCATGGAATGATATATTAGCATATGCAACATTCCAAAGGTTAAGCTTCATTGTCTCGTACATCTTCGTCAGGCTTTGGCTCTGTCGCAAGCGAAAGCTCCATCAGATCGAAAAGAAATCCCAGCAAAATTTAGTCTCTAACTGACCTAAGCCACAATACGCAGCTGATAATTCGAGATTCGAGATAGTTAAGCTGACAGTTTGGCTCTGGGGGCTTTTTTTGGTAATTTTAAGGTTGACAAATCGGTTTTTAATGCCAGACAGCCCGAAATAGAAATGATTGCTCAATATGCTAAAACAGAAATGGTCAAATTTTGCTTGGACTTGCTCTTGCCGGTGCTCGTGGCCCCGCCTGGCGGTCGCTTTGCGTAGCTTTTGTATCTGTATCTGCTAAACGCCCATCAGCCGGGGAAGATACTCGTTTTGACAAGCCCCTGACAGGAAATTAATAGTTTCAATTACATTTAACTAAACGAGATAATTGAAATGCTACCGCACGACTGGCGCGTGGCATTGCAGAGCTTATTGGGGCAACATTTTTTTTGTCACTTTTGTTATTGTTATTATTATTATTATTTTTTTTTGTATCGCAATGCGCGCGCTTTTTATCGCGCAACAAAAACATTGATACGTTTGTTAATCCAAAATAAAACAAATTATTTGACAAGCGCGTTAATTGATTTGGTTCTCGTGAAATTCGTTTGTGCCAATAGCAAGTGCAAAAGAAATATTTAATTGAAAGGTATTTCCCCTGTGACGAAACTCTGATACACTAGAAATAAGATTAAATTAATTGTTTTGTTTTTAAAAAGCATCTTTTAGTTAAAGATTGGTAAAAACCAATAGTTGAAAAAAAAAAATCATAAATATGGACATTGATACTGCCATATGATATTATATCAATCACTTGATAGGGTACAAAAGTGTTATATTTAAAAGCCAGAAGTCTACAATCTATAATTGCGTAAACATGATATATGAGTATTATAGCTCAAAACATATCGTTAGTTTCAGCATGCTATTGGGTTAAATATATTAATAATATAACTTTTATACTCTTGACTTTTAAAAATCATTGTGTCTTTTACTTTAATCTTCCCAAAGCTAGAATTTCTGATATTTGTTATATAATATTTATAAAATAGGCACAACAATTAATAAGTATTGCGAAACCTGGAGAACACCTGTCTATTATTTTAACAAATCAAGTTTAATATAACATATAAAAACTATGAACTTACACTTATTACTAATACCCTAGCCCTTGGTCAAGGCGTGTGAAAACTTACAAAGGCCTTGGAAAGGGTATCGAAAAAGATACATGCAAATTTCTAAAATATTTTCACAATGAGTAAAGTGTTTAGCTTGATAATTTAAGTCACGGTTATTTTGTTGATTACCGTTAAATGATATAGTAAACATATAATTGGGGGGTTTTACATTAAAAATATTTACTATCAGAAATGTGTTTACCATTTAAATAAAATATACTAACAGATTCACAGAGAATCTGTTGGATTGCAGTCAAATCGATTTAAAGAGCCTTGAACAATATGCCAGGTGGCAGTGTTCTATTATTTTGTTCTTTCATAATGCTGAGCAAACATACAAAATACTTCGTAATAGATTTTGTGAGTCTTTAGGGTATTTGTGCGGATGTTACCACATATCAGGGCGATCTATTTAGCCACGAGCCGCCTGCTAGAAGATAACACAAAATGCGTTTTGCAATGTTGTGTTTGTGTGTGTGTGCGTGTGTGGGGGGTATTTTTTATAGGCATGAGCGTAGACCTATTTTCTGTTTGTTTAAGACCAGTTAACGTCGCCGTCGGCATTCGCGTTGCATGTTACAGGAAATAAACAATAAGTAATTATGCACTCGCATTGTTGCCAGCTCAAATAATCCGCCCACTAGCAAGGTGATGTTTATAACGGTTCCTCTCTCTCTTCTCTATCTCTAGCTGGATATATGTGTACATGTGGGTATATGCACTCCCAAGGCAGTCAAAACATTCCCAGTCCATGTCACAAATATCTGTATGTATCTCATGGATACACATGCGTATATCTTATGGCATGGCTGAAACAGAAATCATCATCATAAACAGCCGGTTCTGACTTGTCAACAAACTGTCTACAACAACAACAAAAACATACATAAATATATATATATCGCTTGTGAGATGTACACGCAGCAGGTTCAGCTGGACCCTTCACCCGAGGGGCTGCCACTGAGGATGAGTTGTAGGGGAGTAGAAGTCCGTTGCATACACTGAGCGGAAGTTTGATTTGTGGTGTTTCACCCAAAAAAATTTAATAATAAATAAAATGAAAGGGAGAGTGCTCTACACCAGTCAAAAACTTCTTCCCGTTGTGCTTTTGGCAGTTGCGAGTGGTTCACCTAAAGTGGGTCAACTGCAGCTGACATAAGTCGGTTTCGTGTTGTGTGGTGGGTGTGTTTCTTTGGTTAATGCAACTCAAGTGAAAGTGACGGAATTCTCTTCTTACTGTCTTTTTTTTTTTTGTTTTTTGGGTATACGTTCAATATTACAGTATTTGATTTATTGCGTAAGAATTTGCTAAGCAAAATTGATTTTTGGAAGCCTGAAGACAGGTTTTTTAAAAACAATAAATTGTCACTGATTGCGTGTAATATATTAAAAATATATTTAAATAATTAATGTCATATTTCAGAAGTATTTTTATTTCATTTTCATATAACTTTTTCTTAAGTTTCTGTCCCTTTATTTAACATTATTAAATAAATAAATAAATAAGTTTAAAAAGTTTTAGAATTATTTTTACTTTAAAAATATAATAAAATAAATATATAAATAATGTATAAATAATAAATTTTAACTATGCTTATTTTTAAATCTAAGCTAGATTTGACAAATATTAAAATATCTAAACATTTTCACACCAGTTTTTTCAAGCAAAAAGTTGAATTTATTTAAAAATATATATGTACAAAAAATATACAAATTATTTACTTTCAGAAACCCTTTTTTTAACACAACACAACCGACTCGAATTTGTAGTGTGTAAACTTTTTGGAGCACATGGCTAAGCACATTTTATAAAGCATTTCGATAGCCAATCCCGGACGGGTTCTATTATCATTTGATTTTAATGGCATACCGAAAACAAAAGAGCACGCTTATCTAAGTGCGCAAAAGAGCGAAGACCTCAGAGTGGCCAAAGTGTGGAAATGGAAATGGTTCTCTCGCCGGTTTCCCAGAATTTCGGGCCGTGTAAGGGGAAACAGCGGTTGGACCTGTCGATGTCATTCAATGCCACCCACTTTATCAACATCGGCGACGACAACGCGCCGGCGGCGTCAGATAGTCAGATAGTTGGAAAAAGGAGTGCGCCGCAATCGTGGCTACATATTATTATAACAATAACAATAAAAGTAACAATAATAATAAATAATAATATAACTGTGTCTTGCTGTTTATTGTTTGTTCCAAGCGCCAGGCACTCAAACAGACTTCAACTGCGCACCTGACCAGGCCTGACATGGGCTCGACTTTTTGCCCATTTTAGATACACAATTGGGTGTCAGTATGTTTTTTTTTTTGATTTTTTATTTTGTATTAATCAATAAGAGCAGCGAGTGCCGCTCACCGATAAGATTACAAGACAACACACAACGCAGTTTAAAGCACTTGGTAATTGGAAGGAGGGGGTCTGGCAGAGGGGCCTCTGGCTACTGAAGATCTGCGGCCTGTTGTGGTATAAAAGCCATTTGGCCAGCTTTCGGCAATCGTTTGGCATACTTGATAAAAGAGAGACAGAAACAAGCAGAAACAAAACAGTTAACACGCCAAATACCAATGTGACAGGGCCAACCGCATTGCCAATAATTAATAAATTTAATGTTTGCCTAGCATTTATTGTTGTATAAATTATAATTACTACTTGCGCTTTGCATTTGCGTCGCGTTAAAAATAAACTAGCTTTAAGTTCTGTATAAATTTACAAATTTAGGTTTTTTTTTTTGTTTTTTCTACCAATTTGCACCGTTCATAAATATTTACATAAACCAGAGCTTTGGGTCAGAAACATTTGTTACAATTTGTTACTTTAACAAGTAAAAATCTTTGAGATAGGGTTCTTAAACTAAAATATACCCAAGTAAGTGTTTTATTTGCGAGAAATAGATCATTTTATAATTTTTAATTTTAGTGAAAACATTTAATATATTAGTTGTTTGCTTAAAAAAAAACGGAAAAGAAAACTAAATATTAAATCTATTAAATTCTGAAATATAATTTATTGTCTCTAATTTTTTTAAGGTCTTTCAGATCTTAGAGAGAGCTCAATCTCTAAAAGGTAATTAATAAAGTTCTAAGTGTCAAAATATTAAATCACATTTGAAATAAAATATATTCCTTTGGTTAGTAGAATTTCTTATAAAAAATCAGTCGAGATTTCAAAACTTTTGCCGTTTTAATAGCCTATAATATCTGGATTAATTGAGTTATCTTCATGATTGAAGATGATCGATGATCGAAGAGCGGTTAAAAAAATGACATTGACCAAAATTATGTTAAAAAATGTCTTTAATTTAAGTTCATAGAAAATAAATTAAGTTTAAGCTCTGAGGGCTTATAGTCCAATTGTAGTAAAAATATCTTTACACATCTCTTATATACTCCTGTTACACCCATTTTAAGCAACTTTACAGGGTATCTAAAATATAGCGTAGTATGTACTCATATCAACAAAATAATAAAACATACTTACTAAGGCAAATCGTAATTGGTCTGCGCTCTGAATGTCTTTTTGGGAACACATGCGCAATTTGTTTTAATTAACGCCTGGTGGGCGAAAAAACGTTAAGGCCACACACACACAGACTTCAATTTAGTATTACCTTATCCATTACATTTAACTTTTACAGGGCCAGACGAATACCCTTTACTTAACCGTTATCTTAATGATCCGAGGCAGACAACATTCCCGACATTCCATTTGCATGCGAAATGTCTCTTTGTTTTTTTTCTTGACCCAGATAGAAATAAAAAGCATTTTATTGGATTTAACTATATATATATATTTCGAGATTGCATTTTTGTTTTGTTTTTGTATATTAATAGACATCAACTCGATAAGACAGCACGCAAATAGCTTATGTCTACACGTTCGCAATAAATAAATAAAAAAGAAAATAGTTAAGAATTTTGTTTTATTTTTACAAGTTTGATGATTGGCAAATTTTAAGCTTCCCGATATGATAGCAACGGGATGGGTTGAGTGCCATTATTTTGTTTTTCTTTTCCACCTAAGCGAGGGCCATAAATGAAACGATAACTTTTTTGATAACCAACACAGATTTGATGTAATTACATATGTATTCCTATGTTTTAAAGCTTTGAAGTGTGTAAAGCCCAAAAAAGGTTTAAATTAGGGGTACTATTTGAATTTTCAGACATAATTTACTGATATTTATGATGGTAATGCTGATAATATTTTATTTGGACAGTTTCCTTCACCTCTCCTTAAACTAAATGGATATTTGTGCCATGGTTTTGAAAGAGTGACCAGTTTATTTTTATACTTGCTTTTAGAAGCAAAGACAATATAAATTATTAAAAAATTTTACTCAGACTTAAGATTCAAATATGGAATCAAAAGAAAATATGTGAATTAAAAAATCAACTTATTTTATTTTTATTATTTTTTAAAAAAATTCTTAAAATTAAAAAAAACGTGATTTAAAGTGCTAAAATTCTGAATTGTTTTAAATACTGAGTAAGTAGATCGGCTTGTATTAAAGCTTTTATTACTTGTTAAATACAAATCTGAGGATATCTGAGAAGGGCAGATATCTAAGGGTTGGCAGTTCTAACAACTAACTGATATGCGACAACGACAACAATTAAAGCGGTTTCGGGCGGCACTTGCATTATCAGCAGCAGCGACTACTGACAAGCCATCAACCTAAGACAGGGGATACACAGCCCCTCATGCCCTGCAACGTCTATTTCTTGTGCCCAATCAAGCGACGTTGGCGTTGGCGGCTTTCCTGACAGCAAAATAAAAAGAAAAGAAAATGTAAAAAATTGCAGTATTTGCGCAGACATTAACAGAGTCAACAGCGGCACATTCGAAATGGCACAGAACAGGCAATTGGGGTAGAGGGGCAGGTGGGAGGTGGTGGATGGTTCGAGCCGTGAGCAGTGGCTAGTTGTATATTGAAACGGAAACCGTCCCTGTGATAGCCGGAAAAGTTTTTCCAAACAGCAAAAGCCTTTTAAGGCGCAAAACTGATTCTACAATCGAATGTGCCGACGCATAAATCAAGCACTTGGACATTAGCTGGGGTCTTAAGTTTTCCAAAGTTTTTGTTTTCGTCGATTTCAATTTCAAATTCCGATGAATGCCCAGAAACAGGCCTGGTAATTGTGACAGCGCTGCGGATCATATCATATCTCATAGCGATAAGAGAGACAGCGAGAGAGAGAGAAAGAGAGAGAGAGAGAGAGTTGTAACTGTATCTATGTAAAGTTATTGTTGTTTGTTTCTTTGTTGTTCTTGTTGTCGCCTGTCAGTTGATAAGTCATGTTGGCGCCTGTAAATCTCTGACAAAGAACCGGCCCAAATCAGGACCGCATCAATTCCCACCCAAGGTTTCTGCCCAGTGTAATTATTGACCATAACAAATGCGACGATGCGACACATTTATCAATGCCCGTCATGAGCATCGTAAAAAACACGTTTTATATACCTCTTCTTTTGTGGCATTATCAATGTGCACGTTTTTGAAACGCGTCACATCCGTTGAATAACAATAACTTTCCGCTTATAATCAAAACATTGTTAAATTGCGTTTATAAACAGCAGCAACAACAACAGAATCAGTATAAAAAAACAACTAAAAAAATGGCCAATTTGCATTGATTTTGCGGAAATCTTTTATTTAGTCATAAGGATATATAAAATTGATAAAAGGAAAAATTTTAAAAAAATTTATTTTTTTAATTTTATTGATTTTTTTTAAAAGTTGAATGAATTAATTGGAAAACAGCTTAATACAAAATCAATAAGTATATTCACTTCTCAAAATCTCATCTGTATGTCAACTGTAAAAAAATGGTCTTATGTGGCAAATTCAATAAGATTCAAATAGACGACGACACACTAACTTCTATCGCCAGGAATTTATAGTGGCAATACCGAGAAGTACATGTAGGTAATATCTAAAGCTATCGTTGTTGTTGTTCCTGTTATTGTTGGTATCATTTGGCTTGTTGCCAATGGCAACATGGCCAGAGACCAAAACGGTTCACCATCTATTGACAATTCAATTAACGTTTTGAAATAATTTTCTTGATAAGCGCTATTGTGTGGGGCACGTTTTCGGGTGTATTTTGAAGCCGTAAGTACAATCACCTAATAACAAACTGTAAAAATTAATAAAGTCACAAAAACCCCTCGGGCAGTGCAAAAGGTAGGAGGTACCGCACTTTGCTTGCCCTGGCTAAAAAGTAAAGTTTGTAGAAAGGCGATAGGGTTTTCTGATATTTAATCTTGATTGTTCAAAACAGTAAACATATATTTTGCCAAATTTTTTGTAAAACGTTTTATAAAACGTGAACAAGCGATATTTTTATTTTTCAAGTATGGCAACTCTAAAAATATAAATTAAGCTTAGCATTTCTCATATTTAATCTTGATTATTAAAAATATTATTATCTATATTTGTTTAAAATGCTAATTCTACATATATAAATGACACTTAAGCATTTTTACAAAATAAATTTGGACTGCCTGATAATAGATATTACCTTTATATATTTATCAGCTGAACTAAACGACTCTTTATACATATATGAAGTTCTAATTTGAGGTGGCCATTAATTAAGTGGGCTTTGCTAATTAAACGCAATTAGTGCAGGGCTATAAAAGCGTTTGGTCAATCAAAGTGAGTGCCAGTAAAAGTTCTGAATGTCAAACGTGATCATAAACTCAATTGCAGTGCTTCTCATAGCGACATGCCTGAGCACAAATGCCATGGAGCTGGGTGCCATGAGGCGGATGTCTGGCAACGCTTTAACCGGGCCAACAAATCGTAATGGCCCAAAATACACTAGAATTGGTCTGGTCTACATGCGAGTGGAATGGCGCAGGAGTTGCCTGGGAAAAGTGTGGGTGCCAAATGCAATGCAGTCGGGAGATCTGATCTGGGGTGCGCAGATTGCAATTTTGGGCTACACCCTGGCACTGTTGGCCTTCGTTCTGGAGTCGCTTGTAAGGCGTGCTCAATTTGCATAATTCCAGCTGCTTTCTCAACCATGCAATTTCACTATGTAAATCACTTCTTATCAAACCATTACAATCATGTGCTATAAAAACTTCAGTTGCGCCGTGAGAAAGTGCAGTTCCTTTCCGAATGTGCGATAAGTTGGCAGCCCGAATTCTTAAAGGCACTCAACTAGAAGGTATTATTGCATGTGTGTGCAGAAAATAAAGTAAATAACAGGTACAATCGGTTTATTGTTATGCAATATTATTTTTGTGTGAATTTAAATCATTAATGGGATACAGCTCTTAGCTATATTTAACATTAATATTAATAATATAATGTTTTCGCTGTTGATAATATAAAACAGATTCCCTTATAAATTTACTAAGAATCGTTAATGTTCTCTTAAAATTCCAAAATTAAAATTAAATTATCGATGTTAAAAGCAAAATATAGCTTTCATATATTTCTTTCTTTAACATTTAAATCTGATATGCTTAATTTTTACCCAATTTGTTTTATAGCCCTCTCTACTTTTTCAACTTTGTTTATAAAAAAACATGATAAACCAACTCTCCACAATTTATGTAATTAAATACAGGAAACAAAATTCTTAGTTATTTATTTAATACAAGATATACATAAAATCCAGTTTGTAATGCTCCGATTTCAATAGGTGATGAAATGTAGACGAAGCTGTAAGCAGCCGGAATGGAAACATGTTTTTTTTTTGGTTTTTTTGTGATGGTGAAATAAATGAAATCATAATTAATTTACGATCACTTAGATACGACATTAAATATATAAAGAGGCGCCGCATAAACAGTCTGCTTTGCCTATGAATCATTTGTGTAGTATGCAGATTTTAGATAGGAATTTTACCAATTTAAAGCACACGAAACTTTCCAAGAATCATTTCATATTGTTTTGGCCCCTATTATCTATAACAGAGCTTTTGCCAAGCAGTCGAGGGCAAAGTTTTTGGTAGTGCCTGCTGACTCATTGACAAGGTCTCGAGTTAAGTGCCTCGCATGGCGCTATCAAAGCTCTGCTAAGCTCTACAACAACAAAAAGTACCGCTAATTTGGCCCCTAATTGCCCATTAATTTGCATCAATTGTGTACGTAAAGCACACATAATATTAACCCCTCGGTATTAATATTTAACCCCTTGCATTAGCTTTATTAAAAACCATACAACGGCATAGATAATAGAGGAGTTGGTTAGTTTTTTTGTTCTCGAATCAATTCATTTCCATTTCTGAAAGACACTCGACTTGACATAGATCTTGATTTATTGGATTGGAGCAACATTTTGGTGACTTATATTTGGCCACGTTTTGCGTGTAATAAATAAAAATACTTATGTTATTTATGAAATAGTTTATCTGTGGCGTAGAGCAAAACTGATTTTGTATTTTATAGCTGTGCGCGATCTGTAAAATGTGCATTAGGTAAGTCATAAAATAGCCTTAAATTACATATAAATTTCGAATATACAGCGTGCCGGAGGCCATAAACTAAAATTGATCGTGTAAAACTTGTTTATACCATATTATAAATTTAACGCTTATACGATTTTTGTATTTATGAAGCATTACATGAGTTAATTAAACTGTTCTGAGGAATATACGCAGTTGAATAAAATAATATGGTATATTATTATGATTTTCTTCTATTGATAATTACAAAACCTTATTTATTGTATTATATTTTTGCTTTAAATTCAAACGATATTCTGGATTATAATAAAGAAATTAAATTGCCATTTTTGATTATTGACAAATATGTAAAACCTCTCATTTGGCTATAATTATAAAAAATTCTATATAATTAAATCAGACTTATTTAATGTTTAATTTGAGTTTATCAAGAGGACGTAGTAAGTCTATTTGCCTATTCATCACAAATTGCTTTTCGCTTAACAAAATTTGCAAAGTTTTCAATATAGCCACATTCTAAGGCAGACCATCAAAAAAACAAAACAAAAAAAAAAAAATACGGTGAAAGGCATTTTCATAATTGACCAATTTGAACTGAAGAGGTTGAAGTTGAACAGCGGCACAAACATTTCTCACACATTCAGATGCCGCAGCCATGTACCCAAAGGCGCAGTAAATACTTCAAATATACTCAAAGCACTCAAAGTGTTGAATGAATAATTCAGGCAGCTTGAAGAACAACTCAGTTCCCGGACTCAGATTCGCAGACTTTGGTCAGCGCATGCAAAAAAAATTATAATAATAAATAAAATAAATAACAAGAGAAAAAAAACTAAATTGCAAAAAGTTCATTTAGAACAAATAAATAGCAGTTAAGAGGTGGACAGACTTCTCGCTTGGCTTGCTCGTAAATATCAAGTGCGAGCGAGAGCGAGATGGAAACATTCGCGGAACGGAACTTGTAAAGACGTCGCCAAGTTGTTTCAGGCCAACGGAATTTCAGACATTTCAGTTATTTATTTCGGCACATTAACAACGGAGATATCCAGACACAAGCCCAAACACATCAAGTCCCATACAACTGCAGTGTGTACACACCCGGGGGCACACTTAAAATTGATTGTAAAATAAATTAAAATGAAAAAAATGAAAAAAAAACACAAGCAAATAATTGCGAATGTGAAATGAACATGTAAAGAGCTTTGGCACAAACAGTATAATTTAATTAGCGAACAGTTGTTGGCATTTTATAATTATTTACTCGAAATTTCCGCTGTACTCGCACATATTTTTTTATTATTGTAATTTTTTTTTGTTAATATCCTGCGCCCTTTTCAAAACTGCATATAAAAAGTTTTAACAAATTGATTAAAAATGTTGACAACAAATGTGTTTTCAGATTTAAATGTAGAATCAATTTACGGGCCAAAGCTACTACCAAAAATGATTCCTCATAAAAACAATTACGTTTTGACATGAAATAATTGATAGTAATATTAATAATACTACATATCATAATAATCAAGATAATTGTCCATCCATCTGAATACCTTTAGGAGAACTCTTAAGTATTTAAAATTGAAAATTCAGAACATAGGGTTTTTCATTAATTTAATGTAAAACTACTCGCAAATAAAAAAAAAACGAATATGATTTAATTTCAAATACTGCATCATATCTTCGCTCTAAATAGGGTATTTATTAGTTGCTCCGTCCGTTATTTTTCATGATTTTTTTTTTATCTTTGATAAATTTGGCAAATATTTGCTGATGGCCAGTGCAAGTGTCAATTTATATCGATAGACAATTGTATTGTCGTTTTTATTCACATTGATGTTGTTTTTTAGGGCAATGCCAAATGAATCCGATAAAATTCTTGGCATAGCTTTGATGGGTTATTACCCATTATCATTAATGGTGGGTTGGGTTGATTGCTCCCAACTAAATTATTTACATTGACATAACTTGTATTTAGACACGTCGGAATGTTAAGTTGATCAGTATCAAATGTTACGTTCGACAAATATTATGCGATCAATAAACAAAAAACTAAAAATAGTTTATAAATTACGCAAACAAATATCAATGCAATTTAGATCGTGCAGGTACTTAATTTATATATTATTAGGCTTAAGATTGAAAAAAGTTGTGCTTCTTTTTGAAACAGATTTAACTTTAAAAAGTACATTCAGGGAACTTTATGGTATTTTTTTTAAATTTTGTTTAGTCAGTAAACTACTCACCATCAGGAGGTAAATAATCTTGGCATAGACCGTAAACTGTGGTAACCTGCAAATAAATGAAAGTTTTATTATTAATGACCGGATAATTATATGTTTTAGGGTTAACAAAAACACTCGATGTACTTCCCCCAAAATAAAATAAAATTGTAAAATTGCATCGGGAAATTGCATTTGCCACATTATCTAATGCTAAAAGTTGCTTAGCCCAGCCCATAATAATATTTAATTTATATTCCATATCCAATTTTCTGTTTTATTTTTTTCAGGTAAAGATTTTGGCGGTACTTCCCCCAATGCATATTGCTGAACAGCTGAGTAAGTCAAGCTCATAACTTAAAAGTCAAGCTCCAACACCCACTGTGAAATAATAATTATGACAAGATATTAGACCATAAAACGCGCCAGCATTCAGTTATTCACGCCCATTTTAACTGTAAGTCAGTTTATTTTGACAGACTGTTTGACATTTATTAAGTGCCCCGAAAGGAGTGCAATTCGGCAAAATGAATTCTTAACAATAAATTCACTGGAATTTATTATGCAATTAGTTAAAGGCTGCCCCGGTAAAATAACATAAATTTCACACTGACCGACAGAAAGCAGCGCACACTCCTTGTGCTGCCTTGTGCCAGCTGCTGCTCCTGTCAGCGGAAACAAAAGCCAAGTGAAAGACGGCCAAAGAATTTCCAAAAGTTGTTTGTTAGCCAAAAACTTGACAGACACCATTTTCAAATGGTTTGCGGCAAGACCTTGGGCATTGTTATGCAATCAAATAAGCGAAAGCGTTGAAAAGTGTCGGTAAAAGGCTCAGCAAGAAGTGAAAATTACTGAAATACAATAATATTTTATTAATCTTAAACTCGAATCTTATAAATGAATTGCAATAACTTTATTTTTTATTTCGTTAAGTTTAAGCTCTTTTGCTGCAGAACCTTGAGAAACAGGAAAATATTCTGGCCAAATAACACACAAACATTGTGAACTTGGCCAGTGAAAACTTGTTGGCCCTACCCACGTTATTACCACTGACATACTTGGCCAACAGGCCAAAAGTGCCGTTGAATAAAATGAGCTGCAGGCTTTGGTTTATTGTGAAAAACTTTAATACAACTTGAATTGCACACAAATAGACTCCACGAGACGTCGTCTCTTGGCCTTAACTTTGGCATTGGGTTTTCCAAAATATATCAAGATTTCAAGACGATAGTTGCCCGGCCGCACATACACTGGAATGCTACTGTCCTCCAGATAAAAGTTGCGTAAATCATAGTACCCCTAGAAAAATGGGTACATTTATAATAAATCTCTCGTTATGCTGTCCAATGTCTGTTACCTACAGATTTTATGGGACAGGGACTTAAAAGACTTCCGAATTTCTGCACGTTGCCAAACCAGATGCTGGTCAAACTGGACCGCATAATATTCTTGATAGTCTTACACGTGTCCACATCGTAGTTCAATAGCGTCTGATATTTCTCAGAGTTTGGTATCTGGTGCTCCACAGTTATGGTCGTTCGCAGGCCCAGCGATAGGGTTCGATTTATTTGCAGATCGACATTGATTTTGTTCTCGGGTGAGAGCCAGCACGTCAAATTCGCAATGAACTGGGAATTTTGCATGCAGGTAACATTTGTGATTTGCGTACGTGGTCCAATTGCTTAAAGGGGAGTACTTCTATTAAGGGTATTCCTCTTCAAAGGCCTTGTGGAAAATCTTACCCTGCGCTGGGCGTGTCTGAATTGCTGTGAGGAGCACAATGTGGGCGAGCAAATACATGACTTTGTTACTGCAATGCCAAAGAATCACTAAAAATCGAATCTACTAACAATCTCATTAGTCGAGCACAATTAGGCTGTTAACGAGCTATATGTTCTCAATCAGATCAGTCATTAATATATCAGATTGAAAATACGTTTAGTGAAAGATATCAATAAAATATCTATAAAATTATAAATTATTAGCTATTGATATGGTAACTTGTAGTATTTCATAGTATTTTATTTTTATTATATAAAGTACACTCCGCTTTTATCCAAAATTATATGAAAACTTTCTGAATTCATTGCATTTCAAAAATATTTTATAATTACGATAATAATTACTTTTAAATGTATATAAATACAAGCAACAGTTACATAAACTGACAAATTATATCCGTTAGCAAAATAATGCACAATTACCTGTTTATCAATAGAAAAAATTTCATTTTACTTAATCATTCCAATTTGTTTGTAAATATACACGATTTAAGTAGTATTTATTAATACAGTAAATTAGAAAAAATATATATAGACATATATATTAGATAAATATATATATTATTATTATCATTATTTTTAATTCCACACATAATTTTATATAAATCGATATTTATGCTATTTTACAAATGGATTCATGGGATCTTTTTTGAAGTTGTGCTGCTTGAATTGGGCACTGAAATAAAAAGCGTAATTAATTTTAAAACACAAAATGCAATTTGTATATCTTTATTTCACAATTGTATTGCTCGGCGCCTATCGCAAGACTTAGACGCTTCTATTTATTATCTATTTTGAAATAATGTAATCAATGTAAGTTTTACATTAGGCCTTTCATACTTTTATTGTGGTTTTCTTTAATGCTTGGTTAATTACTTTATTTTTGTGATTCCTATTAATTTATCGCGGCTTCTTTTCTTCTAATCTAATCTAATCTTTTTGAAATTTTGTCTTCTAGTATTTATTTGAAACTCTATTAATCTACGAGTTTCAAAAATCATTTAACTTAGAAGCATGATCTATAAAGCAAAAAATCAAATTTCAAATACAATATGAAACCTGTATATAATTTATGTAAATAATCGCATTGAACTGGCTCAATTTCGCGCTGTTGTCAACTTAATTTAAACGAGTAATTGATCAAGCGTTTAAACTAGCAATCAATCAAATGCTTTTCAATCGACCAATCAACAGCTTCTAAATGATTGACAGCATGTTGACAGTTGCATACGAATTGAGGTGCTGCCAATTCAGGACTTTTTAGTTTTATTTTTGGGGTATATGCTGCCAGCTGTGGTTGTGTGTGTGTGTGTGTGTGGACCCCCCATTTAGATTTAAAGCAACTGCCACATAAACATTCAAGTTCAATTTCTTTGGCTCTTTGGCTGAGTCCACTGTGCAGCTGACAAGCTAACCGTAAAGTAAACTGAAAGTTGTTGCATCTAACAGATACAAATGACATTGATGTAGTTGTTGTTGTTGTTGCTGTTGCTGTCATTGTCGTTGTTTGCCAAAGCGGCTTTAATTGGAAACACAGTTGGGTGTTGGTTTTGACCGGTCTCTGGACCCGGCTGCTGTCTTCATCAGCATCAGCCTCAAACTGCAACAGCAACAGCAACAGCAACTGTGAAGCGCGGACAGCTGATGGATGCGGACATTTCGATTCATTCTCGAGTCGGCAGGCCGACAGTTGAAACCCGTTTCTGCAAAATAATCAAATCTGCAATATTACGCATACGCCACGGCTAACAGCAGCGGCTCAAAAGAAATGCTCGACAGTTTTTGTCTCTTGATTGCTCCAGCTGAATTCAGACTTCAGACTTTTTGCAGTTTAATTGCAAATTATTCAAATGCACAGACGACGGCTTTGCAGCTGCTGCTCATAACCAGTCGCCCCACTCCCACTCCCATTCCCCACCCCACCCCCGTCTCTGCCACCCTCCCTTCCTCCCATTTGCCCCGCTTTTGTCGCTTTGCAATTATGTCGGAAATTAACAACAGCGCCCGCCGCACAAAAAATATGTGAAATGTGTAAAAAATTTCCAACGTATTTTTCTCGTTTGTTGTCAAATGAAATTAGGCGTGAAATGTAATTTGAACTTTGGCAAAAATATTTTTACAGCCACAACAATTTTATTTTATTTTTATTTATTTATTTCTGTACGTTTTTTTTTAGTTGCAAGTGTTTTGCTCTGGCGCCACGTGCGATTTTTTTATCGCTCAAAAATTTAAATTCATTAGTTGTGGGTTTTTTGTTTTTCTTTTTTTTTGCTTTCTATAATACTCTCTTTTTGTAATTTTTTGTTGCTAGGATCATAAATGAGACATGAGCCCGACGCGTGGGCTGCGATATCAATATTGACATGGTTTAGTTGATAAAACGTCAGTACCTTTAGCATTATTTCAATTAGCGACAGCAGTCTATGCCGTACAATGAGCAGGATTTGATTTTATATTAATGGTTTATATATTTATGAATAATATTTCTATAATATCTTACAACAGATACAATAAATAAATACATTTTACATTTTTATACACAAAGCCAAAATATAGTTAAATATAAATACTGAAAAGTTATAGTGGATAAAAAATGTAAACACAATTAATTTGAAAAAATTATTTTATATTTTTCATTGAATTTTGTATAATTGCATTTATAACGAACTATTTGAAAGCTGCACACAGGGTATCTTCAAGTCAGGCAAACTCAAGGCAGCGCATTCTTACACATTTTATGTGCAAAAAATAAACTGAGCACACCAGAAGCAACAATGCGGGCCCAACACGTTAACATGGTCAATAGGCAGCAGTTGCTGCAAAGTTGCTGCTGCAGCGGTTGCTGTTGCTGCTGCTGTTGTTGCTGATGTTGTTGTTGCTGCTGCTATTGGCTGCGTCTTAAGTTGCATTTATATGCAAATAACTTAAATTGTTTTCAATTTGCCTTGGCCGCCACATTCCTTGAGCCAAGTTGCGGCTAATTTTATGGCTAATTGTCTGTTGCTGCTGCCGTTGATCGCCGTGATTGCTGATGAAGTTGTGATATTTGCGATAAAAAATGTATGTGATAAAAATTAAAAAGCGTCGATAGTTATAGCCAGGAATTTCTTAATTGCCAATGGCAAACAGGCAGACAGCCAGGCAATCGATTGGCTAAAAGCTCAACCAAACAGGACAACAAAATGTCAAAGCTTTTAATTAATTTTTAAAAGGTGCGCTCGTCTAATAGAAAATTCCTACCTCTATGTTAGCCCAGTTATTTTGTTGACCTGATTTACTTTTGTCCTTAAAATAGAAACGCAACTCAATTCGACAGCTGATTTTTAAAGTGCTTTTAAAAAGTAATTTAGACCGTGACGAAACGCCAGAGTGTCCTTTGGCAGTGCTCAGTTGATACTTGGATAAATATCCATTTTCAATTTCCTTGGCAGACAAAATAACTGGCTCGGAAATTAATCAAGCTTGTGGCGATGCGGAAATACATTTGTGCTTCATTCTGCTTCAATTTGCAATTTATGCGACTGCCGCAATGAGGCAGAAAAATAAATATTACGAAAATCATTCGAGTGTGCATTGAACAAGAAAAGAAAAAATAAATGAAAATGATAAAATTATTGGCACACATAAATCATATTTGAAGAAGCAATAAAGTAAACCTAACAACATAATTTTGCAAAATTGTTTAATTGCAGAAAGGAAGAGTCAAATAAGACAAAATTATGTTTGAAAGAATAATTAATGAAATGTATTTGAATATGGTATATTATTTAATATAATTTATCGGTATAAAAATGTAAAGAAATATTTAAAAAATAATTACTTTACTTACGTCGAAACTAACACTTTTTACAAATTATCATAAATAAATCTGTAAAGCTGTGTGCATATATAGGTGATTCCCTGAACTTAAAACGGTCGTATTATCGCTTTAACAAAATTACATAATAGTTAAAAAAGCTTTCGACCTCAAAGTAATTGGTATAAAGTAAAACACATTAATAGAAAAATGTAAATTACTTCACTTCCGGTGTGGGTGGGGGCAACCTGAACTTGGAACTCCATGTTATTTACTTAGGGATTTCCCCATTTAAAGTTCGGTTTTGTAACCCACTCACAATCGGTATAGTTTCCAAAAATACACCCATGTACGCCTGACAAGTGCTCAGACGGGGTCGGTTGATTGATTGCGACACTTTTCAGGTGTCACCAAAAACACTTGACAGCAGAATTCCCATAAATAAATGAATATATCTATATTTACCCATCTAATATCATCAATTAATTGCGTTTTATCCATATAACACGGGCCTTGCACGTTTATCGGATAGCCCCAGCTCTGACATTATAATAAATATCTGCTCGACGATGGGTCCGAGGGCAGAACACACCCAGGGTTCAGTTTAGAGGGCATTACGGATTGGAAGTGCGCAGTATAAATTGGATGTACCATTTCAATTTGCACTGACTGTGACTAGTTGTGATTATGGAAATGCGAACGGGAATGAGAATCAAAATCATGTAATGCAAATGTGATTGCAATTTTTATGAGACAACAGTAATTGTAATTGTTATTGTAATTGCAATTACATTGTGGCATTTGTTGTAATTGTGCTCGGCTACCTGATTATAACATTACTTTAGTTTAGTAGATTGCTCAACTACGTTGACATAATGACAACTCTGCGAACGTGTTTGCATATCAATCGCTGAAGTTATACGGTAAATCAAGAAGACAGATTGATGGGGGTCTCAAGGAAATGTTAATGCCAACCGGTTCCCCGCTTCATTTGTATGCAATCGAGATAACGCTGTGTTGAGACCCAGGATTACAGCTGATGGGTCTTTAACTGTTCGCTTAACTGATATTATATTAAAGGGTTATTATGCGCTTAAATTATAATGCGAATAGTTGTTATAGGTGTTTATTTATTTAAAGCTAATAGATTTGTATATCCCCATTTTTAATAAATACTGAAAAATACAAAAATATATTACATATAAATTTTTTTAATTCTATATTTATTTTTTTTATAAAAAATACATCAAATTTTGTTTTATTAATATTATTAATATAAAGCCCAGCTGGCGCTCAGATCACAAAACATAATTATTAACAAAATTAATCTTTACTAATTACTTTTTTTACCCGAGATTACTCTTTTTACATATTACCTTTTAATTAATTTCCTTATTTTTTTTTGTCAATTTTCTGTTCACAAGCAAAGTCTTTCTAATATGTAAGTCCGCCCATTTTAGAATATATTGAATTGTCAAATAAATAGTCGTTTAATTGCTTCGTTTAATTGTGTAAAACAGCAAAAATAACAACTGTTAAGAGAGTCTACTGAAGGGCGCTCGGTTCGCACATGTTGCACGTAATTGCGGCAAACATTTAGACGCCAGTAATTATACGATATTTATATGCAATCGCAGTGCGCTGTGCAAGCTTGCCAGTTTTCAGCACTTGCAAGTCATGAACTCGGTCTGAGACTAGGAAATGCCATTGAGCACACAGACACACTTCGCCTGTTCCTCCGTCCGCCCTTACTCCCGTACAGTTGTCACCCTGACATTGAAATGCATCCATATTAACGCGCATCTAACTGTGAAACTAACTAACTATTAGCTGCCACCCAGTTACAAAGCCAGCCCCAGTTACAGTCCACTTATTGTCTCAGCTCCGAACCAGCCCCCTTTCCACCATTCAATGTTTGCATTGTTTATCGAGCTGTTTACTGGGTTGTGTAAGCCCGATAATCGTGGGCTTGGCTTAGAATTTACAATTCAAAATGGGGAAGAGTTTTGCGTTAACATTGAATCTTAATTTGGGACTGTAAAGGCAACTGAGATAGTAATGGCATTTTTGGGTCAGACTCAAAATTCTTGAAAATTGTCAATAAAATAGTCACATGTTTAAAATTTTTTAACGTATTTTATTTATCTACTTACGTCTACATATATTTTTAAATATTTTTATAAATTAAAAAGAAATTATATACTTGCCTCATTAATAATAATACTTAGTTTTTATATGGTTTCAATAATATTACCTTATTAATTTATTTTAAGTTAGTCATGTTTCTTAAGAATTCTTTTAATAACTACTAAGGCATTGTTTACTTAAACATTAAATGATGTACTTTTCCTATCCCTATTATAAATATAAGTGCTTAAAATTTGCAAAGTATTATTTTTTGAGATAGATATAAAATTTGCAAAGTATTATTTTTGAGACTTGAATAATTTCAATGTTAATTGTCATCTGTTAAATGATGTAAGCAATTTTCATACTCCTATCTTATAGCAACTAAGTTTCTATTTATATTAAATTTCATTGATATTTTATATAAATACAGCTAAAGTTTCATTACATTTGCGTGTCTGATAAGCTTGTAGGTTGACTATTAATTTTGGTAATGCATAAATCAACAGGTTGTCTTAGTATTAAAAACACATTTTCTAGAATCACATTTGGGTGTTTGTCAGCGACTGTTGTTGGTTTTGCATTTGAACTTGCAGGCGAAAATATTTTCCCATGCACTTTAAAAAAACGAAAAGAAGAAAAAATCAAGTGGAACTGTTGGACAGAGGCACGCCTACGTTGATGCTCATCCTTTCACCCAGGCGAGCTGCAACTTTCCCACAGTGCTGCCACTTGGCGGCCCACAGGCGAGTGTGCGTCGAGTGCAAAGTGTGGAGTGGAGTGCGAACACGCAGTTGCCGCATTTCCACATTTTCAGCGATTCCGCAATTCCACAGTTCCACAATTCACGATCAAGTGCAATCTTTTGACATTAATATGACAACAAAAGGAGCTGGCGAAGGAGCCCGGCGGCAAGTTGAGTCCGCAGACAATGCCCCGGCGCAGAAAATCAATTATGCGCACGAGGCCACAGCCAGCGGCGGTCACAACAATAAACGACAACTGCCTCCAGCTCCGACTTGGCCTGCAGCAATGATTGAGCATGCGACAGGCGCGCAGTGACAGCCGGCAACTGTGGCATGGGGCATGGTGCAGGGGACAGTGGGGAGTGGCATTCCGTCGCCGTTGCGCAGAAGCATTCGCACAAACGCCTGATGAATGTCTGTCAAATTGCTGAGACGCACGCAGCCGTCGTCGCTGACATTGACACAATGTGCGGCTGTGTGGGTTGCAGGCATTGGGGCTTGCAACTTGGTGGCAACTTGCTGCGCGGCTGCGGCATGAAAATATTTTATGCCATTTAATTTCAGCTCGATGCGGCCTGTCATCTAATTGAGTTGTTCGCCAGAGTCGCACAAAAAGTTTATCGACATATTAATGCAGCATATTTCAAATGCCTGCCAAGCGGCCGACTTACTTCCTCAGTGAGCTACTCCCCCCCTCCCCCGATCCCCGATCCCCACAAGCCGAGCAGCTCCTCCGCCGCTTGGAACATGTTTATGCAATTTGCTGAACAACCGAACAACCGAACAACTGAGCAACTGAATAACTGGAAGATTGGACTACTGGCCGCTGGCTGTTGGGTGCTTGTCTTATCAAATGATTTTATTTATGCTATGGGCGCGCATGTGTGTGCGATAATTGGATTATTTACTTTCGCGGCTTAGCAGCCAACAAAGTTGTGAAAATTGTCGGGTTTTCGCTTTCTATAAAGTTGGTCGATCATCGCCGGCGGTAACCAGCCCAAGTTGTTGTTGTTGCTTTTGTTGTGTTGTGGTTGGCTAATGGAGTCGTCTATTGGTTTATGTTAGTGGCAGTTCGACTTTGGACCAAGCACTTCAAGTCTTGCTAAATGCAAGTCCCTGCTCGGGCGCCATTGCAAATTACCGCTGGTTTTATGATTGTTTGGTTTTTTGTACAATTTCGTGATGTCTGAGGCCAATGGCATATTAACTGGAGGTTAATCGGAACCAATGTACCTTAAGCTAAGTTACCTAACATAAAGTCCCTGCTCGGGCGCCATGTTAAATTATTTGCTAACTGACTTTTAGTTTATTTGTTTTTAGTAATTACTATCATTTTTGACATTTTCTTTTTAAACTTTTACCAAACATATTAATTGAAGTCGATTATTTTATGTAAGGTCCCTGCTCGGGCGCCATTTTAAAATTTTCATTTATTTAAAAGTATCTTTGCTGCTAAAAGCCTAAAACCTATAGAAACCAGTTCAAAATTACATTCTTAAGATAAAGACCCTGCTCGGGCGCCATAATTTACTGGTAACATATGCATTTGCATTTCATTTATATTCAGTTGCTTGAATACTTGAATACCCTACTGGGCGCCATCTCAAATTACTTTCTTGTTAATTTATGTGGCAATTATATTTAAATAATTACTATTAGTTGACTTCAAATTGAGGACCTTTAAAATAACTTCCCAGCGTTTGCTTTCAAAGGTTAATTGCGGCCAATTACCCAAAGTTAACTATTTGCACCTGATTAAAGTCCCTGCTCGGGCGCCATGTGAACACTGTTAGTTTCGTATAGAAAAATTGAGTAGGCAATTTATGGCTAAAAATTGTAGTTTTAAAACACTTTATTACATGGTTAAGCACCCGGAAAACCTGTGCGTGCTTTGCCAATCAGCACCCTTTATTAACATCTAACTCTGCGCAAAACATAAACTGTAATTAAATTCAAATCAAAGTCTCTGGCCTGTGGGCCGACTGTCAATGTCCGCCAGCTGCTGTTGGTAGCCCAAAACCCCGCCCACAAAGACACTTCGTCACCGCACAGTGCAACACCCAATTGACTACCAGGCTGTGGCAGCCCCCAGCCCCAGTGGCATTAATATGTATGAGCCATGTCAGAAGGCAATGCCACAACGCGTTTATCAAACATTTGAAATGTGCGTCGCCCTCCGTCTTCGTCCCCGTCTCCGTCTTCAGTTTTGTGTTGGCTGACCCAATTAACGAGGCATTATAAAGTCGTAAAGCATAGGAGACGTGTGATGCCAGAAAATTAGCAAATAGACAAACCTCAAACAGGCGACAGAGACAAAGATTGCAAAGTGGGCTTCAAATACCCGTGCCCGGTTCCCCTTCCCGTTCCCGTTCCCATTCTCATTCCAATTCCCATTTCCATTCCCGTGCGCCACATCGCATTAAATGTGCATGCAAATTCGAGTGAATTCATAAATCACAAATCACTTAGGCAAACTGTTTGGGAACGCGCCACGGAACGTGGTTATGGATGTAAATGTCTCTGGCTCTATTGGCTTTTCAGCTGCCGGTTCACGTTCACGTTTCTGTTTTGTGTTGGGTCTTGGGCCTTGGTTTGGGGGCATGGGCTTACAAATGTTCATGTTTGTGCGATAATATTGACAAATTGTGCAAACATTCGCACACAATTAATAAAGCCCAGACCCACACGACCTGCTCGAGAACGGCCCGCTTTCCGCTCCCGCGCCCCGCTCTCCGCTGTCCCCAACCCACGTACGGCGCGTGTTCGCCAAAGACAAAGCTACTGAGACAAGACTGAGACACGACCGAGACAAGAGACAACATAATTTCAATTCCAAAGCGGGGCCCTCTGGCTACCTAAAAACAAAATCCAAGAAGCTTAAATGTCACTGTGCACAAACTGTCAAATTCAGCCGGCACAGTGGAACAATGTGTATAAACTGCTTAAGTTGTCTATGTGCTATATTACATATTAAATATTACATCTTAATAAAATGTGAACTAACTTTTCTCTTTTAAAAGTTTACACTATAAATTGTAAGCCAATTAATGCTTAATAAACAAAAATATCAAATAATTTTTTAAAATGTTGATCGATAAATTAGTTAATGAATATTTTGGTGGAATTATATTGATTTACATCATATTGTTTCACGAATGAAATATTCAAATTTTTAAATATTTATGAAAAAAAAAATATTTGTTGTCTTTAACGTGTTTTTTTTATAAATTTCCTCATTTTTGGAGAGTTATCGATCTATAATATATAGATAATTTTTAAATAAGTTTCATTGATTTTTCAACAATTTTATCACATCTTATTTTATTGATGGGTTTTTTTTGGTACACACATGCTTAGCTAAATTCACTACTCAAATTGCAGGTTTGTAACCACTGTGCGAGTAGCTTCTGCAAATGCACAATGCCTAACGCGATGCTCAACAATCAATGCACGTACACAAGTAGGCGCCCACACACGCACACACATAGATGGTTAGCCTGGATTGGAGTTGGAGCTGGAGCTGGACGTAGGCCATGGTCTGGACTTGTGCCCGGATCGGGTGATCGCCCACGGCAGGGCTCAGAGAATCGCAGTGAGCTTGCAACTTTTGCGTCTGGTTGTGGTGCTGATTGAGTTGGCTGTGAATGTGGCGAGGTAGATGCCGCTGCTGCTGCTGTATTTGGTGGCATGCCACTTCAGCGCGGCGTGGACAACGGCAGGAGCTTTGATTGATGATTGTGGCACTCGCAGTTGTCAGCTGGCAGTTGGCTTTGATGTGGCACCAGCTCTTCCTTTGGCACACCGCGCTCCGCGTGCGACGGTCCACTTTCGTTTTCCAACTAAAGTCGACAATTTATGCAGCATAACTTGTGTGCTTAGCTAAAGTCGGGCTCGGACCAAAGATTGGGCCAGCGACTTTAGGCCGCGGCAGACTTGGTAAGCGGCTTAGAGCCAGGAAACCGCGACAGACATTTGTGTTGACAAATCAATTAAATGTTAAATTTAAAGGCGCACACACAGTAGCGCCAACGAATCTGAGCCTGGCTCAGAATGGAATTAGCTGGTCCGCTCCCCAGATAAACGAGGGCCAACACGCAAGGCCTACGTCCGGTTCTGGCCAGGGCCTAGACCTCTGCCGCTGTGTGGCGCTTATCGAGTAACATTGATTGCCCCTTCGGGCTTCGGGCTTCATGCAAATCGTAAAGTGTGAAAACAAATTGGAATCTGTAGACGGACAGCGGCGGGGCCGAAGCGAAGCGGGGCAGGAAACTCATTGCAGCCGCCAGATAATTGCACTCGATTTGTAATTCAAGATTAAGGGCAACCAAGGAACCAAGCAAGCAACCAGCTCACATTTTGGGCCACTTTACATTGCTTGTGGCCTGGCACTTTTCGATCTTTGTTTTAATTTATGTGCACTTGACGGCTTTTTGAATTTTTGCCTCAGATAATCACTTAAAATGTGGGCCATGAGTTAAGTGATTATGTAAATTTTCAACTCTCTCCCTCTCCCTCTCGCTCTCGCTCTTAGGCCTGTCGGGGTTGTGCCCCCTAGATACATTTAATACGTATAACCTTCACTTGAACCGAGTGAAAGATTGGCAAAAACAACTTGAAAGTCGTGCAATTTATGGCCAATTCAAAGAACGTTAAGAGATTGATTGAACTGAAAGCAAATTAAACTAAATAATAAAATTTATGTATTTTTTTCATATAAGAAAATATGGATAGAGAACGCAGTCTGAGAATTGTTTTTATCGATAAGCATTTTCTTCATTTTAATTTTCATGAGGTCATTCGTGTTTTCTTATTTATTATTGTGAATTAAATTTTTTAGGAGCAATAGCCTGGACAGATTTTTATAGCTTTGCAAACTTCTGGGCCATTAAAAACTTTGTTATATTTTAATCTCTTTCTTGACTGTTTAAATCTCCTGAATTTTAATATAACCAATGACTCTCGGCAAATATATTAAATTAAGTCTTTAGTGAAAGCCGCTTATTAAATATTAAAAACATTTGAGCAGTGTTTATTCATGAATATGTAAGGTATTTGATAATTAATATGTATGTATTTTTCGAGTTCTTGTATACTTACATCGTATTTACTTGACCTCATTTTACCCATTTATTTTGCATCTAATTTGCATTCGTATTTCGGCTACGCTTTTTTGTTATATTCAATCCAAGCGACCATTTGATAAACGTAACAGAAATTCGTGGCTTTAATTTTTGTTAATTTTATTAATTGGCTTTTATTAAATGGATTCGGCTTTCGTTATATTATAATTCGTTTGATTATTGTTCATTTCATAATTGAATTGAAATTATGTATTCGATATGATTGCTTAAAAATTATTTCGATTTAATTTAAAAAATTAAGTTTATTTACGCATTTGCAATATTTTAGAATTTTGAACACCTTTTTGATTAGCACTTTATTTAATTATTTATTTATATATATATTTATTTGTATTTTATTCTTTTGTTAGCACTTTTCGAAATAATTATGCATTTATTTGTAAGTACATACATATATATATTTTAATTGATTTTTTTAGCGATTCGCTTTTTGTGTGTTTTCTATTTATGTTTTTTTTTCTTTTTTGATATTGTTTACACAGTCTTTAATAATTGTTAAAAAAGTAAAAGGCTTCAATTGTTGCAACTGTAAAATAAGTTAGGTTTTTATTATTTTGTTTTTTTATATTACGCATACGCCACGTGGCACCAGCCGCAGTCTGACTTCGACTGAATGTTGGGGCTCGTCGAAATGTTGGCCAAAAAATCAGCGCAACGAACATCAAATAGTGGGCCAAAGGCCGGAAATCAAACGGTGATTTCGATAAACTGTTCGCTAAATGTTCTTCCAACAGTTACTTTTAGCCATTTTCAACGATTCGACGAATTTGTTGGGGAAAAATCGTTAGGCTGAGCCACAACGGAATAACAAAAATAACAACAACAAATGCCAAAAGTGCACGAACATAAAGACACAGAGCGGTGTGCTGGCGGGCATGGGTGGCGGGGTAACGGGGTAACTAAACAGACGGACATATGGCAAAGCGCACGGCAAAAGAGGGGGCAGCAACCACGTGAAAAATGCCGGAAACAGAAATCGATTTGCACCAAGCGTTGAAATGAGCATATGTACAAATGTGTGTGTGTGTGTGTGAGTGAATGTGTGAGTGTGTAGTTGTAGCAGTGGAAAAGTGACATAGACAGAGGCCAGGCAAGGGCTCGTCTGCCTACATTTGTTATAAACATTTTGTCCGATTTTGGCCAAGTTAAGAACTGTTGAAAGTATGAGAGAAATTTACACACACACACACACACACACACACACACACACACACACACGCATACACCGAAATTATGTCACACACGCAGCGCACGAAAGTAGGCAACGATTACGTTTTGTGTGCCCCGAAAAATTTAGGCACAACTTCTTCACAGCAGCAACAATTTTTTAATACAAAATTTTTAAATAAATTTATTTAAAAAAAAATTGTTTAAATTGATGAAGTTTTTATTGTATTTTGCTCCGCGTTTTACCCGTCGCTGCTGCTGCTGCTGCTGCTGCTGCTGTTGCTGCACGACGCGCTGAAAATTCACGTAACAATTGATTTGTGTGTCAAAAATGTCACAAGTGTCAAAAATTGTATGAAAGCGCTGCGCTGCGCTCGAGAGAGCTAAAGAGAGGCGAAGAGAGAAAGCGCGAGAGCCCAACACGAAAAGAGAAACTGAGAGAGAGACGGAGAGAGCATACGTATGCATTGAGAGAGAGAGAGAGAGAGAGAGTTGTATTGCAAGCTCTGCTGCTGCGCGTCATTTGCGTCTCAGCTGTGAGTTCTAAAGAGAGTTTTTCGTATTTCAAGCACGTGTGTCCTTTCGAAAGAGAATATCTGGGGAGCTTAAAGCTCTTCTATGTTGCTGTTTAGAAGTCAAATTAGTAGCTAGCTTTAAGTTGAAACTAAGCTGATCTTAACTAGCAGCTGGTGAGCTTTTATTAAAGCAGCACATGGGATGATAATTTTAGCTATGAAAGAGATATTTGGTTTAAAAACTTAATTTTTTAATAAAGATAAATAACAATAACTAATATTGGATTTTTAATTCCCATATTATAGTTTTTAAACGGAAAAGTATTGAAAAAGCATGTCCGTTATTTTAGCACAAGAATAAAACTTTTAACTAGAATATAAGATATACACTTTTCAATATATTAATATGTCTTATATAAATTGAAAAGTTATATATAATGAGCTATATGGATTGAAAGCTTTTTTCTTTGAATTCAATATATAAATGTGAAGCATATTTTTATTGGAATTGAAAATGAGCTCGTGAGAATGTTTAACATTGGGTATATGAGTATATGAACAAATTAATATACAACAGATGGGTAGGTTCTACTTGTACAATTGTATATGTAATATAACATATCTATTTGGAATTTGTACTGTAGTTTTTTGAAAGTTACTTAATAAAAAGATAGTTGGCCTCAGTTTTAATTATTGTCCCTAAAGAAGGAAAAATTTATACAAAATTTCGAATGAGTATTTTTATTAACAAGAAAATCACCGTTTACATAATTATTAAATATAGTATTTCCCTGTTAGTCAGTCTTGACTGTACTCATAAACTTTGCATGTTTCCTTGGGTTGGCTTAAAGAAGCGGTCAAATCACAGGCAAAAAAGCTAAAAAAGGGTTCGCTTTCAGCTATTCCTTTGAGTGTGTCCGTCTAAACGGCTTAAAAGGCTCAGGTGTTCCTAAATAGGATACAAATACGAACGTTTTTCTTCAACACTGAACAAGAAAGGGGAACCCAACTAGCTGGTTTAGTCATTACCAAGAAGTCTGGCCAGCAAGGTGTTAAGCCTGCACACACACACACACACATAAACACACACACACACACAGTTCTAAATATTGTTGTTTTTGTTGGTCTTCGTTTAATTGTTTAATAACTGAATTTGCATTTGACTCCGATGAGCTGTTTAATCTAATTGGCATCGAGTGCGACTCTTGTTAGACACATAAATGTTATTAATTAATTAAACTCGGCCGTTGTTGTTGTTGTTGTTGCTGGTTAGATTGTTAAATGATACGAATACAAACGCGACGGCGACGCATTCATATTCGCATTCGATTCTCGATTCTCGATACCCGACTTTTCTCGACTTTGACTCGCGGCTGCGGTTTTTGTTGTGAACCCAACTAAATGCGATGCGAAACTGGCCGACCAGGCAGAGCCGGGCACTGACGATGGTTTCTTATTGGAACAGACCCACACCGAGCCAGAGAGTGCGAGCGAGAGAGAGAGAGAGAGAGAGCGCACAAGCAGGCAGGAGAAGAGAAGAAGACAGAGACGGAGACGAAGGCGGAGACCGGCCAGCGTCAGCTGCGTTGCGCGTGCTGCGGCCAGCGGGGCTGCGGGGGGTGTGGGGGGGAGCAGCTACTGGAGCAGCGATGTTGCATGTGTGCGTGTGTGTGCACGCCACTTGAGGCTAATAACAACAACAACAACAACAACATGAGGAACAAACAAGAGCAAGCGAGTTGATTGCAACCGAACTTGTGGCCAGGAGCTCAATGCGAGAAAGCTTCGCAATTGCCGCTATCAACTAAAGCAGCGTTGCAACCAGAGAGTGCAGAGAAAGAGCGAGAGAACGAAAGAGAGGGCGAGAGAGAGAGAGAGAGAGAGAGACAAAATTGGGTCTCTTCAACATTATGCGGAAGTTTGCAAGCAGAGCGGTGCAGTGTGCGGGGGGGCAGAGCGAAAGGGGGGAAACACTGCGCCCGCATAACGGTCATTTAGAAATCGCATGCAATAATAACATTGTTATGACATTCTCTTAAAAGCCAGCCAGAAGAGCGAGAGGGGGTTAGCCCAATAAAATGCTAGGGGTTGGTTTATGTTTTTTTTCTTCTTTCAACCATCTTCCATCCATATGATGGAACAGCACGCAATGTCGCAATGCCCGTGGGGTGACCATGCACACTGAGCATGAGAAATGAGGTACAGTGAATACTCAAGAAGTGGAGAAGTGAGAAAAAAAATTATAATGTTAACAATAAAATTTTGGAAATTAAGCAACAAATAAATTAATAATTATACGATATAATACATACAGATCTCTAGAAATGATTAAGAGGAATTCAAAGTAATTTTTTTCTTACTAAATAAGTTTGTATTTATTACCTTATAAAGTACTTATTAGTTCGAAATTTTATTGGATTATTATATTAATAATTAATATTTAAAAAAACGTAAGCCAAAAATATATATATAAAATATATAATTAAAATATTAATACCTTTTTCTATTATTTTATAATCTTAAACAATAAATATGTTGACAGAATCCAAGAAGATATACTTAAAGTAATTCATTATAATATTATTTTTACATAAAGTATCAATATCTTTCCCTTGTAGTTAATTAGTAATGTAGTTTTCAAAAGCTTGTTTCCGTTAGCAATTCAAAGCGTCAGCTGGTCACCCTAATTCCGAAAATAGTCTCTCCCGTTCTCGCTCTCCCTCGGTCTTTCTGGTGCCGGGGGTTGTAGTTGTAACTCTTGAGTCCATTGTTTCACACTCGCGCTGTCGCATGCGATTTGTTTGGTTGCATGCAACAACAGGTTCGAGTTTGAGTGGCTCGTTGCAGGCTGGCCAGCAGCGACAACATGTTGCAGCTTATTGACACAGCGCTGCCCCGCGCTGACGCCAGTTGGCATTGGCATTGGACTGGGACAGGATCATCAAGAGCCAATCCGCTGCGCTGATTACTCACGCGATATGTCCACCCGACCCCAGGCTGGACTAATCGGCTCCGAAGGTGTTCTCTGATATATTGACAGCATTAAGGCAGCGCTAGTTGAGATTCATTAATCATAGATGCCGGGCAACATTGGCTATTCATTTGGGCAGCGCAAACAAAAGTCGGCTGCTTAATGGTGTGAACACGCACGAAGAGTAACAAATTGGCAAAACAACAACAACAATGGCAACAACAACAACAGTTGGTGGTGCTGCCGCCACCCGCGCCTAAACAAAAGAAACGAACGCGCCGAAGGACAAGAGAGCCTTGTGTGGATCGTTAAAAAAAATAAAAGAAGAAGAAGAAGCAAAGTTACACGCATGCGCAGCGGGTGGCGCTGCCTTGTAATAAAAAGCAGGCAACAGCAACAACAACAACAACAACAGCAGCTCACATATCGAAGCTTTCGATCAAATTGCCTATCAGATTGGCCGGGCTTTGCCTCGTGTGTTGAAAAATTCATTTTAATAAGCGCCCGTAAAATCAAGAACGCAATATCTGAGCAATAAATAAATGACAATTATGAATTGTTCGCCGGCAACGCCCGAACCCGAGTCCCCCCTCAGCAGCACCCAAATGCCAGAGCCCTTTGGCACCGCTCAACAAGACGGCGCCCGCTGCGGTGCCCTATGAGCCACCAGCTAACCAGCTAAGCAGCTCAGCAGCCGATCTCAACCACAGCGTCAGCGGTTATCGCAGCTGTGTGGTGCTGTCGTCGTGCCAGATCATTAATTTGTTGTTTATCGCACCTTGTTAAAATCACATTGCCTACGAGATCTGCATCTCTCTATCTCTCTCGCTCTCTCCCTGTCTCTATCTGTGTGAAGTGTGTAGAAAAATGTGACGAGATTGGAATTCCTTAAGCTTAAGCTCAATTTGCAATAATATGAGAATGTATACATTTTTTTATTTGTATTAAATATTTCTATTAACTTTAAGAAAACTTAATAAAATTCATCCATCAAATGTTATTTTCCACAATTAATATATAAGCTGAAAATCACATTTATGGGTAACATCAAATTTAACTTTTTAATAGAGATGTTTCTTAGACGAGTTAATTTTTGACTAGATTTTAATATGAGAAATATATATTTTTTTAGATTATATTAAATTTATTTATTAACTCTAAGAAAACTTAATAAAATGTGTCCATCAAATATTATTTTCCACAATTTTAATGCTAAAAGTTAATCTTATTTATGGGTAACATCAATTTTAACTTGTTAATTGAGCTATTTTTATTAGATGAGTCAAACATTTATATAAAAGTTCATTCAATTACATTTAATATACTCTAAAAATATTTTTGCTATAATTTACAGGGTTTTATATTTAATAGACAATTTTTGTTCATACTAAGCATAGTTCGATTTATCAATTCTACGAAGACTTTTTGATTAATTTTATTTGATTTTTGAGTGTACTTATAAAACTATAGATAGTAAATATATATTTATTTGCTATGCGGCCCACATAAATTTAAGATTAGCTTCAGATACTATTAATGTACGCGATGTTCTCTAATGGAAACTTTTATGAAAATAAGCAAAGTCACTTCATATGTCAAATCTTTCCTTAAACAAAATGTATATTTACTATTTTAGGATTAGTATAGCTATTTCGCATTCGATTTATTCATAAGCTTTGCAATTAGTAAAAAAATTAATAATGAGGTATATTAGGTAATAGTTCCAAATATTTGCTAAAGCGACAAAACGGTTTTAATTTTTTTTTGTATATCCACAAGAAATTCCCAAGTAGTTGCCAAAAATAAAATGAAATAAGATTCGCCAATATTTTGTTTTTGGAATTGCGCGTAACAGAAATTTGAAATATTCAACAATTTTTTTTTTAATACCCTTACTTAGGCTCCTCTGAATTTACCAGAAATATGTAATGTAAACATTTTGAAACCAAAAATAATTTTGTTAGTATTAATAGTTCAGTTTGTTAAAATCAATTATAGATTTGATATCAAAATATCAAAAAGTAAGTGAAATCAAACTAATATGTAATGATATCTCAACACTAACTAATAAATAGATTTATAGCTTATTAACTGTTTTAAGAGAACATTAATTTCTCGATCATCCAACGAGAGATATCTTTTAGCTACCTTTTTTTGGCCACATAACTTTGACTTTATAATTTGTTTTCTAGTATTTTGTGTTTTATTTTTATTTTTTGTCAAATTCCGCGCATATTTTGTACCTCGCTTATTTTCATGTGCTGTGCACAAGTTTACAGCACTGCCTGTTGATTTATGCAAATTATTAAACGTTTTCTAATAACTCATTATGGCGCGTAAACAACGCGTCGCATGACTGTCACTTTGAGACGAGATCCGAGATTTGAGATCCGAGACCTGAGACTCGAGTCTCGAGTCTCGAACCCGGCACCTGAGCACGAGGTCTTCAGACGTTAGTTTCAGAGTCGCCATGTACCTCATTTTCATTACATGTTCAATTTACAGCAGCCCCTATATAGGGACAGGGGCGGGTTGGGAGAGGTGGAATATCTGCTGTTCATCCAACTACTGTTACTGCTTTCTGGCTAAAAGTCAGTTTCTTGTTTTCTAACACATAGTTTTTTTTTTATTTCCAATGTTGTCTGTTAGTTTTCGCATCTGTCTACTGCTGCGGAGTTTCATAGCGCTTAGCTATCTGTCAACTTTGAGCATGTCAATATTTTCAAATTGGTAATTGATCAAATATTTTGCTCCGGCCATGATTTGCATATTGCTAACATTGTTTTTTCACGGTTTTCTTGACCTGCGTCGAATGTTTTCTCGTAATGGTCCAACGGTTGTTGTGCAAGCTTTTACTTTCAATGTACTTAATTACTTAGAATAGGGTTTTAAATGGAAATAATGATCAGCAGATCGGCGTAAAATGATCTCAGCAATTCAATTAAGCTTATTGCCTAACTTAAATACATAGCAATTAGATGTTGACCCATTGACCAAATCAGTTAGGAATGCTGACAACTCAATCTGAATGTTGCACTGGGGAAAAACAAAATTTTTAAGAACAACAAAGTATTAAAAACTGCTTTTTTTATTTTTATAATTCTTTAAAAATATTAAGAGAGAATGAATAAAAGTAGAAGTTTTGCTTTAAGTGTGCTTAAAATTGCTTAACGCTGACCAGAAAATTCTGAATTTCTAATTGAAGATATTTTTTCAAAATATTTTTTTAAAATAAGAATATTTAACAAAAACTTTTCTTGTGTATATATAATTAAAATTTATTAAGATTAGTCGATATATATATTATGAACAATTATTACGTAACTTATATAAACTTATAATTTTATTTAAATTAAATAGAAATTTTTAACTTTAATTTTTTTTTTAATATTTTATCATTTAGATTTGCTTCAACGTTCTGTCTTTTTTGCTGCAGTGCATCTAAAGTCAACTGCTTTGACCAACTAACAAAAACGGCGATTGCCACAGTTGCTGATGCAGTCGCAGTTGTAGTTGCAGTTGCTTTTGCAGATTGTGGCCAATGCTGGAGTTCAACTATTTGCATTTGCATTTTAGCACCTCAACAACTGTGCAGGGGGGCGTGTGCGGTGGTAGGTGTTGTGTTGTTTTGTGTTGTGGCGCGGGGTGTGGCAACATCAACTTGCATTGTGCTGATTGCGCATGCAAAGTCACAAATGCAGACGCAGATGCAGACGCAGACGCAGACGGAGTCGCAGTTGGCGACCAAATGAAAGTGGGCACCGCGTCGCTGGCATTCTTTCCGTTCTGTGTATAACTTAATTCTGTGCGCCTCTGACAGCCACGCCCACAATACAAAAAGAGGCAGAAAACAGAACGAGATTGCCCGGCTGGGTTGCGTTTCACCTGCCGCCGCCGCTCAGGTTGTTTATACCCTATACTCATTCACCATTTAACATAAAATAGGTTATTATTAATTTTGCAAATTTCAGTAAATCATGCAATACAATTTATCGATAAATTTGTATACACATACAAAAGCCAAGCCCTAAGCTTGATTTAAGGTGTAAAAATGTAATAAACATTTTTCTGAGCAAGCTTATATCGCATTTTCTAAAGCTGCCTCAAACATCCTTTTATATATCGATCGATAAAAAAAATACTCGATAAATAAAAATATCGATAAGTATCGATTTTCAGTCTGGTTTTTGAGATAGTAAAAGATTTCACGAAACTCAATCAATAATAATTTTAATTTTTAATAGTTTTTTCAGTTTCAGTATTTAATTTTTGGCACAGGGTATCTGTTAATCGTGCTCTCTCGATTAGAGCAGCTCCACTTGTTGGGGGTTGTGTGGGTTGCCGCTGCGAAGCGCGTATCTAATTACAAAAAAAAAAAAAACGAGACAGACGCTGATTTCAAAGATAAATTGCCGCCGGCGCGGTCAACCAAAGCTGAATCTGAAGCTGAGTCTGAATCTTTGACGCACTGCAGCATTTGCCTCGTGAGTGTGGACACACTGGCTGATGGATGTATTTATGCGCTGCTGCTGCCGCGACGCTAACGAAAATAAACAAATGTTTATTGGCTTTTGCCTGACGAGTGCGTCTAGCTGGGATTCGCCTCCAACTGGCTGCATTCTCCTCTCTGGGCGAGGGGGCTAGGAGCTGCTTATTGTTACCTGTGGCCGGGGCGGGAGGTGCGTCTTGGGTTTCCGCCACGCCAGCTCGCATGCGCATATGCATATTTCTTTTAAAGGCATTTTAATTATTTAACAACATTTACGCGAGTCTCGATGTGTGGAAGGTGTCGTTTTTAGGTCTAGAACCTTTGCCCGGCTCCACAATATTTCAGCCATAGCTATTTTTCCATTTTTTATGCGAAAGCCATTTTTATGGGTCTCGGACTGAGCAGTTGACCAATCCGTCTACCTTTCGACTGACAGCGGCGCTTTTCCTCGCATTTGATTTATGCTCCAGTGTGAGTTACGAATACGGCATAGAAAACATTTCTATGAGCTCTTTCTTGCTGCGACCTATGGGAACTGTAAATCGATGAGAACTCAAATATCAAAAACAGAAAAACTCTGCCTGTCTGGGAATTTTATGCAGGAGAATCTTAATAAAAGTTGAGAAATTCTATGCTCTCCATTAAAATTTTTATGTTTGAATTATGTTTATTTCATCTAACAAATATTTTAAAATGAGCACAAATTTTTCATTAAAAATGGAGTTTATATAAATATTTTTAGCAATTTCCAAAATGAAAAACTTCAGAAAGTGCTTAAAATTATTTTATAAAAAATGTATTTATAAGAAAATAACAATAATTAACAAATTAACAATTAATATTGAATATTTGCCATAGTTGTCTTGGCTTAATCTTTTGCGAATATGAGTAATTAGTTTATCCACGAGAACTTTGCTTTATAGAGTGCTTAAGCCTGAGTTATAAAAAGCCTTGTTGTGTATTTAGGACCTCAAGCGTTAAGCGCATCCTTCATCTTTCAGCACAAGCTAACTGAGTGCTCTCGCAATGCTGCACTTTGGTTTCTTGCCCCCCCCCAGCGATGACAACAACTTCCTCACATAATTCAATATGTGGACACAACAATCTTCTAGATTGAAACAAAAAAGGGAAAAAACACACAAATAAAAAGAAAAAAACTGAATTTTTTAAAAACCTACACTTGACCTCAGACGTTGGCAACCGCATCCACTGGTCAGTTCCGTGGCCAATGTTCAAGTGGCTTTTATGTGGGTCTCCCTGGCGCGGGAGAGGGGCATTCCGAGATGGAAGGGGAGGGGGAGCGTGGCGCGGGGCGCTTTGGGCGCGCATTCGTTAAGTAAACATGCTACGGTACGACGCCTTCCTAAAAACCTGCCAACCAATTCTCAGTTGCAGTTGCAGTTCGCATTCTCATTCCTTGGCGTCAGTGAGCCCACAACAACAACAACAACAATCATAACAACAACATCGTCATCATCATCATCATCAGCATCGACAGGCAAAGTACACAAACAGAAAACCCACACACTTGTGTGCATACCTATATATATGTCTATATATAAAATAAATATATATATATATATCGAAAACTCTGAGATTGTGTCGGCTTCGCTTTGCATCTTTTGTTCATTTTAGTTTAAATATTGCCTACATCTGTCCTTCTGCCCCACAATCCCTCTCTTTCTCGCTCTCTCCCTCTCTCTCTCTCTCTCTCTCCGTCACTCTCTCTCCAGCTGCCATTTCATGCGCTTTTCATCTTTTTCAATCAAGTGTACGTTGCACGTTCATTTGGAAGCTGCAAGGAGAAAAAAACAATAATTAAGTCACGATTGATCGACTTCCACTTACCCTGTAAACATTTTTACTGCCACCTAACTATTCAATTTATTTTTATGAATATGAATATTTATGTAAAACAAATTTAGTCAATAGTGATCGACTAGAAGTTACCCTGTAAACTGTTTTAAACTTTCTAATTCAAATATTATGGAGCCAAGAATATATTTTGGCAATAATAATAACCTATGAGTTACCCTATAAAACGTTTTTGACTATGAATTAAGGTCTTAAAAATATATATATTTTTGTTCTTTTATAAAAAATCAAGTTATAGTAGAAGTAAAATAAAATGTTATAAGTCATCTCAGAAGTTAATGCTATACATTTATAGATTATTATATAGATGGCATATTTTGCAGAAGCTTGTATACCTCTTATGTTAACACTCCTACAGGGTATTCAAGCCAAGCGAAAAAACTGTTTCGCTTTCGCTCTTTGAGGGCGCTAGTTTAGGATCTGTCTTGGGCACCCGGTTGACCATCTTTTGCCGTTTATTTGTGTTTCTTAATATTTTTGTTAAATGTTTCAAGCGCGCGTAAATTAATCTCGAGCTTAATTGCTTTTTGTCTTCGTTTTGTTGCTTGCCGCTTCTTCATTTTAAAAGGTAAAGTGCTGCTACTTGGCCTCGAGTCCCTACCTTGAGCGCCATCCTTTTGGCCAAGTGGCCGTAAATATGTTTCGTCTATTTTTAGTGCTGCCTCTCTTGGCGCTAGTTGGACTGTCATCATTGTTCGCTTCAGCTGCTCAGTTAGTTATGGATTTAGGTTTGGCCATTTCGATTATGGAACTGGCTATTCATTTAGCTCTAAAGTAGCCACAACATTTGCGTTTTTATTATTGCTCTGGTTTGATATGCAAATTAAGATTAATATATTTATGTTTCTTTGTTGTAAAATATAAATGACTTTGTTTAAAATTCCTAGAAACAATTAAATCATTAACCGAAATGTTTTATCAATTGAAATGTTTAATGTTTAAAATTCCAAGAAAAAAACAAATCATTAACACAAATGTTTAATCATTTTAAAAGTTCTGGAAACATATTCATTACAAAGAATAAATGAAAATAAAAAAAAAAAAATATATATATGAAGAATTTTTAAGTAAATTAAAAAAAGAATAATAGTAGGAAATAAAAAATTAATCAATGAAATTATTAATAAAATTAATTTTCAAAATAAATTAAGCCATTTTTCTCTTTAACCTTTGAAGAAGATCTTTTAAATTGATTTTAAGATAGAAACTGAGTTGCCTTATTTAAGTTCGTATTTTCATCGATTCTAAAGAAAGTTCCAGTAAAACTTTCATCGACTTTGGTTTATATATTTCAAAAGATCCTTATCGTTATATTTCAAACGATCGCCTTTAAATGGATTTAGTCTATAAACAACTTGTTTGTCTGTGTATTTGATTCTCGCTCGATCAGAGAAGGCAGTTTCGACTAGTTCTAGCACATTCTCACCCACCCGTAGACAGCTCTCAGGCAACTGTTCCATTAGGCATAACCAAAATCCAGCTATAAAAGTTTCCATCTCAGCTGTCCACTTATGCCAATTTATGCAACAGTTTTTTATTATTTTATATTTTTTTCTGTATTTTTTATCTGTGCTCCAACTCGAACTCGAACTCCAACTCCAACTCCAGCTGGGCAGCCGCGTTGGCGCTGGTCTTTTGCCCAAAAGCGAAGCGGACAAGTTAAGTACAAGTGCGAGATACAAAGGCCGCCACGAGCCTCCAACTGGGGCCGCGACTGGCAATTTGTGTTGGACGGGGCGCATGCGCACGATAACAAGATTAGAAAATAAGATTTATCTCATAGATTGATAGATTCGATTACACGCAACGTTCCAGCGAGGCCAGCGGCGGCGACTGCGGCTGCGGCTGCGACTGCGACTGGGGCGGGCGTACGGCGGCGTGTAATTACAACAAAAGCAACAACATTGAACAAGAACAAAACGAGCTGAGCAGCGAATGGGAGATTGAGGAATGGGCGGGTGCGACTACGGTATGAATAGGCTGGAATTTAACAAGAGCCCTGAAATACCCTGTAATTATAAAATATAAACTCTGTAAAATATACAAATTAAAGCATTTTCTATTCTATGGATCATATAAATATAACAGCAACAAAGTCTAACTTAAAGAACTGAGGATCTGTAATAGCTAGCTTTTTACAATTTGTTATTATGTTTCTTCTATGCTGAATGAGTCAAATTTTATACAAAGTCATAAATTCTTACTCATAAAAAAAATTTTTTTAAAAATAAATTATTTTACAAATTGCTTACAGGGTATCCTTCAGTTTCGCACACTTTAGACTAGAGCATTCTAGCCTGCTCTCTCTGGCGTTTTAATGGACTTTTAACTGGTTTCTTTTTTGTTCGTGGCTGCGTCTGCGCAGCTGCTGCACCTGCAAAAGCCGCATTGATCCCAGCGAGCAGCGAGTCCCGGATTGGAGTCGGATCTAGCCGGGCGTTGCATATTTACTAATTTAATAATTCAAAAGCATTTAAATTCCTAATCATATCTGTGCAAAGCGGCCGACTGGCCGTTTGCCTGGATAAGCTCGATTCGCCGCAATTTGTGAAAATTTCTCACCATTTCAGGCCGCTAGCCAAAGCCTCCCCCTCCCTGCCACCCTGCAACATGCCCCCTACGGCGGTCGGCTGTGTGTTAGATTTCCACTTTACTGTCTATGCAATTTGTTGGCTAACTAGATGGCTATCTGCAGCCAGTTGTAGCTGCTGCTGCTGCTGCTGCTGCTTGTTCCATGGGGCTTCTACACGTTCTTTGTTGCCCGCTGCGCTTTCGTGTTCTTTTCATCTTTTGGAGCTGCGTTCGCGTTGTCTTCGTTGGATTCTCTTTTTGGTCGATTACTACTGCATTTTATGCATCGCCTGGCGTTAGTGTTTTGCGTCTTATTAGACTCTAATTGCATTGCCAGCTATGGCCGCCTGGTCAACTGGTCGACTGGGCATGCACCAATTGGAATTAACATGCAGCCAACAATATTTCTGCTTCATTCTCCTCCGACCAAAGGGTCGGCAAATGGATGTTCAATTGGTTTTAGCTCAAGTTCAAAGGCGTTAATTTAACCGCTATTTGGCCCAGTTGCATAGCTTATGAGTTGGAAAGAACTTGGCTGCAAATACAGTTAGGTGGACTTTGGGCTTTTAACTTAATTGAAATTTCGGATTAGTTTAAGGCGAGCTTCAAATTAGATTTCATACCGCGACCCGCTTAAATGTTGTGATTCATTTAATTTAAATATTATTCTTTATATAGAAACCACAAGCCACATCTAAGAGGTTATTGTGTTTGATTACATTGTATTAGACGCAATATGACTTTATGTAAATTATAAATATATCTGAAGAGAATAATTTTTTGGTTTCATTTTTTATTAATAAAAATATAAATTAAAATTAAATTTTTCTATGAAATATATCATAACTTTATTACATAGAAAATATTTTTAGCAAAATAAAATATATATTTGAATCTTAAAATTGAGATTCTCTTAAATCGCAGAGTAATATTCACTAGACAGATAATTATATTATTTATATATGTTTTTCTGTCGACCTATCAAAACTTTTCTCTTCAACTGTGCTCTGCAATAAAAGGCGCCTGGGAGTCTACAAACAGGCCATATATAAAATTCCACAGCCAATCCATATAATTTTGTAGGTGTAGTTTTGTGTAGGCTTGTTGCGCTTAGTCTGGGGGGCAACCTTTTCCGATTGGCGTCATCGAAGCGACTTACGTAATGTGGTTCCAATAAGAAAATGAGAGTCCAATCAGACGTCATACTTCCAGGCACGACTCTTCTGGCAATCCTCAATTGAAGGTCGACGCAGACACGCAAACTCTGGCGTCATTTCTCATCTTGAGCCGCGTCTGCATTATTGGAGTGTTTGGGGCTCGACTTAACGGTGCCTGGTCGCCATTTTGTCGGCGCTCTATTTTGCCTATGCAGAGCACGGCCTAAATTCAATTATCTCAGCGTTTGTTTTATTAGCTTCAGTTGGGGAATTTTAGTTGCTGCTACTATTTTTAGTTGCATGAGCACAAAAATAACTGACGGAGGTGGGAGGAGAAAGGAGACGATGGGTGGGGTGGAGTTGGCCACACTGAACAGTTTTATGAGCAGCCATCAAAGAACCTGGCGTAGGCGATATACAGTTTTTTTTTGAGGAATTTATTTATTTTTAGCGTGGAGCGGACAAATACCTGACCCACATTAATGGGATAGTTGGTCAGTTGAATTAATCAATATAAAATAGTTTGGAAAGGTCGAAATTTAATTTAATAAATAAGGAAGTTCATTCGAAAAATAATAAAATAAATAAACAAACATTTAAAACATTAGCCACCTCCCTATTAAGCATTTAGCCAAGCGATTAAGCTTCAATTGCTTTGAATGAATGAAACATAATACGTATTTCAATCTGTCAATAAGCATGAAAGGTCGACAAAGAAATTAGAAAGAGCATAGAAAAGTTGCAAACAAAGTTTTGCTTTATGTGCAAAAGTTTTTGTGCCAAATTGCTGCGGGTAGCCGTCATAATCCGAACAGAAGCTGCAGTAATTGAGGACAAATCCTGGCTGGTCGCTGGGGTCCTCACCAAGCAGGCAGCCCATAAATAATGCCAAGGATAAGCGACAAATTGAAATGGTCGATGTCAGCAGCCAGATAATTGCCAGCCATCAAAGTTTATTGAGACACTGCGAAAAGGTCGCCCCAAATGTGGGCATCCACTTACATCAGCCGCCTTCTGTTGAAAGAGTTGGGTCTGCAGTTTACCTAATTCTTTGCAGCAAGAAGCAGCACAACGGCAGCCACTTGGCAACAAGACTGTTGCCCAGGACGACCGTATTTTGTGTGTCTGCGTCTGGCAGACGCCGCGTCGCCTACGTCGCACAACAAAAGCTGGCACACACACACTCACAAGCACACACACAGGATGTTCTTGGCTGAATGAATGCGTAACAAAGTTGTCCAACATTTTGGTAACTGGGTGGGGGCATTCCCTTGTGTGGATTGCTTTAAGAACTCATTGTATTCCCAAGTCGATTATTTTTATCAGCGATTTCTTCCTTTGTATTTGAGCTCACTGGGTTTTTATCGATTAGCGGTTACGCGGTCGGTAATATTAAATTTTAGTTTAATTGAATCTATTTTTGGCTTTTCCAAATGCTTAAAACCTAACTCTTTAATTTCTTTAATATAGCTTAATTGTGTATAAAATTGTTGTATTTGTATTTTGTATTTGTATTTACATGATTTTATATTTTATCAAGTATTGAATATTTATATTAACATATAGAAATTTATTTATAGTTTTATAAATTATCCCTTCACAAGACAAACCCTTAATTTATAAAACTGACTGAAAGAAATTGTATATTCATAATAAGTCATATAAAATCCTCACACCAGCTCAACCCCAAGCCAAATTTGTCAGTTAACAAAAGTGGAGTTAATCAAAGTCAAGTTTAAGGACCCTCGACTTTAAACATGTGTCAAATGCAGCAACACTAACAACAGCAACAGCAATTTCCATAAATCGGGAGTGGGAATGTCCACAAGAAAAGCCAGTGAATTCAATTGTTAAAGATATCAGCTTTAAATCTACTCGAAAATGAGTTTGTCTTTTATGCACCCCCTGCGAGCTTCACAAGGCTGAGTGAAATTTATGCAATTTTGTTAAATTTTCGCACTTGGCTGCAAATGGAAAAGCGAAAATGCGCCAGCGCGGGCGAATTTTCCATTCTCCATTTGCACTTTAAGCCCAAACTCCCCGTTAAACCTTTGCGCGCAACAGCAGCTGGTGATAAATTCCTATGTGAAAATGGAAAATGGCTTTTGGCGGCGGCGGTGGCAATGAATTGCAATTTCCCTTTCTTTCAGTGCGGGAGCTCCTTAAGCTTTTTGTTATACCCTGTACCTACGGCAAATGTGTGCTAAGTGTGATAGGGTAGCCTTGTGCATAACACTTATTTATAAAACTTATTTATAAATATCAAGGCAATCCGAAAGAAAAATATTTAAAATGTATTTATTATAATAATAAATAAATAAAAAATAAATAATCACAGGTGACTTGGAATATCTTACAGGATATCCGCTCGTCGAACACGCTCGCCGCCGCACTTCAACTTGTTGTTCTTGGTATTCCTGTTGTTGTTGCCGCTGGTCCTGCAGGATAATGGTGTGAAAATTACACAAGCGCCTCGCTCGGTGCACAGACTCCTGCGAGACAGCAGCAAAATTTAATGTAGTTTCAACAACTTTGCCCCAACTTACCCCACAACAACTTGCAACACATGCAGTTGTTGCACAAAATGTTGCTGCATATTTATAGTACAGAAAATTGTAAATTTTCTTATTTTTTTGTATGTTTTTTTTATGCTAAATGCGTCGCCATGAAATTTTAATCAAGTTTGTGCTTCCGTTGTTTTTGTTGCTGTTGTATTCAAATGGCAGACGTGTCTGCCGCCTGGCATTTCCGCTACGCCAACATTTTTGGCGCCTTGGGACATGGTCAGGAGTTAAAAGTCTGGCTGGGTTTTGCCTCCTGGCCATGCAACATTTATGGCTCCTCATCTTGCGTGAAGGTGCCTCGAGTTCAACGAACTTTGCAACTTTATGCCAGGAATGTGGGAGATATTTTAAAATAAAAAAACATTTTGCACAGGAAAATAATTTAATTATATAAAACTTTGCTAAGTAAATTTTGTTGGTAAAATAAAATTTTAAATTATTTTCATAACTATGTATATGAATATTTCTATTATTTATATATTTATAAATATTTATTTACACCAATATCCTATTCTGTTTATGGATATTATTAAATATTTTCATTCATAACCACCAAAGCCTTTGTCGCTTATGTCTCTGACATTTTGTCCGAATTCAGTTTTGACAAAGTTTCCATAAACCACCTTTGCTTCGTGCCACATGCGACACCTTTTCAATTTGCACTGACACAAATTTCAAATGAATTATGACAGTTATGAATACACAAATCGCATTCAACTATAATCCATTTGTGCCACACACACATTGGCTGCCAGGGGCATAATATTTAGAAAATATCCTTTGTGCGTTCTCTTTTTGTGGCACATGTCATTGACAAACGAAATCCAAATGCAGCACGTGATGCTGACACATATTTAACTGTGAGTCGTCATATCAATGCTGCCTCCTTCTTATGACAGCTCTATAAATATTGCAAGTATTATTCGATGCGATACTCCCTGAGGGCTTCGTGTGTGGGTCCACCAGTAACTTTTAGCCCTTTCTCCATCTCTCTCTTGCTCTCTCCCTCTCTTCAGTCAGTTTGCAAAACTGCGCCAAAGTCACGTGCGTCTGACAGTCGAAATTGACAGTGTCATTAGGTTCAGCACTGGAGCAATTGCCAGGAATTGTCCTCTAATTGCCAGTCATTTCTTTTGGCAAATGAGACGCGCACTTGTCAACGGCCGAAACGTGTCCATTAACAAGTTCTCAACCTAAGCAAGGACACCATGGAAAAGTCTGATCCAAAAAGTGAAAAGTTTTAAAGATTAAAATGAATACAAAAACTCTTTGTTAACTGAACTCTTCTGTAAGTTTTAAAATAAATAAGCAAATGTAGATTTCAACAAAAAAAAATTAGGGACAATCAGGATGTGGGCTCGAATCCAACATTGTAAATAAATAATGCTAATTCTATTTGAAAGTTGTGTATGATATTTTCTGTAATAATTATTACTATAAAAATAGCAATAATATTTAAAAATAATAAAATTGATGAGAAATAGAAATAAAAAATGTATTTATTATTTGATTTAATAATAATATACAAATCAATACAATTATTGATGAGAAATATTAGAGAATTCTTAAAAAAATTAGTAAACATTTAATATTTAAAATATATAATTTACATTTTTTATAAAGAAACTTTCCGTTTCTAGCCATTATACTAACGAAAATTCTAAGGTCAAATTAGACCCGTGCCAGAAATAAATAAATAAATGCCTGTAAGAAAAAACAAACTTTAACCCCTCGAAAGACTTCCCCGTGCTCGTCTCGTCCTCACTCGTCTCAATTCGTCTGCTGTGCGCGTTTCGTCTCAAGTGGTTTACACAATTTTCTTGATAAGTCTGCGACTTGCCGCTAAATGTTTTTGGCGTCCGTTAGTGCAACAGCAGCAACAACAACAACAAGAAATCAGGGGAAAGGGGCAGAGGAAGAGCACATCAAATGCTCATGATGTTCACATTTTCAATTTCTCAGCCGATTGCCAGGTAATGCGTCCAAAATGAACTTCAAATGGCGCCCCAGATAAGACCTTTGCCTGCTCGACTTTATATGTGTATACATACATATATATTTAGTATAGATACCAGACTCAATTTGATATGTAAATGTTGTTCATTGATGATTTTCGTTTCGTTGGAAATTCGTTGTATTCCAAATTGACCCGCAGACGAGTCGAGTGAGTCATGCAACGATCTGTGGCTGATTCACTCGAATTGCTGTTGCAATTAAAAGCCTTAGGCCGCAATGGCAGACGCCTCCCCCATTTGCCGCCCGCTTCCGCTCCATAAAATCAGTTGGAAAATGGCCAAGGCCACGTGAAAGCCTCAGCTGCTGTTGCAATAATATACAAAGGAGTCGCACAATGGGCCAAAATTGCAACTGCAACGCGACTGCTGCAAGGGGAAAGGTGAAAGTGTGGCAGCAAACAAGGCTCACAGTTGCCGGCAGCCAGCCAAGCGCAACGAAACCTTTCACAACGCCTACAAGAATAATAGTGTGGCCCGGGCTCAGGTAGGCGCCTCGGCAAGGACACGATTCTGGCCGGAGCTGGGACACACCTTTACCTTTCTCTCCGCCCGGGTTGACAATAAATTATGAGCAAAAATGAAATTTAATGCATTTTACATGCTGAATTACGAGCTATTTGGCCATGCAGCATGCGGCATGCGGCATATGGGCCATGTGGGCATTCGGCACGCCCCATTTTGCAGCTAGTTTAAATTGATTTAAAGTTGCATTAGGCGCTACGTTTTGCGGTCAGGCCATAAATCTCCCAAGTGGATGTGTGTGTGTGTTTATTACGCTAAAATATGCAATTATTTTCACTTTTCGCAAACATTTTCCATTTGACAGTGAAAGCGCCTGCAGTTGCATACTTTCCGGCGGTGAAGCCATGCAAAAACAATTTGATTTAGTGGCCCACAAGGAATTGACCTTGTGCCGGAAGACAGATGTTATATGTGTACATAAAATAAATGCACGATTTATCGTGCGAAATTGCCATTAATTATACGGTTGCCAAGTTATTAAATTTAATTTGTTTTCGTATTCTTTTGTTAAATACAATGTTATTATTTTAGGACTTTTTAAATCTGTTTACATAGATATTTTTTAATATTTTTAAAATTTGTTGAATTGTGATATTTTTGATCACATAAACAAAACCTACTTGAGCTAATTTGTATACATCATAAAATTATGTGTTTTAGTAATTAAAAGTATTTAGCTAAAATTTTAATTGTCGTATTTGGTACTATAAAAAAAAACACTTTAGTCATAATATTTCACTCACTGCACTCAGCGTTAAACTATTTACCTGAGCGACCCTTGTGTTTAAGTGTTTTATCTCACGTCGAGAAAACCCACAACCTTTCCAACGCGCATTTTCCACTTGAGACACTTTCACTAGCAACGGGCACCTGACACGCACACACACACACACACACGCGAAACCTCATTAGTGTGGCCAAAAAAATAAACCAATTTCGAATAATAGCTGAAATATGGTTTTTCCTAATTTTACCCACGCCAAAACAATTGAAATTATGATTTAGGTGAATGTTTTGATATCGAGCGAATTCAATAAGAAATAAATAATAAAACATTGACCAATTTATGAGCTAATGCTTGATTAATGTGTGTTTATTTGTGTGCGTGCGTAGAAAATGTCCTTAACAAAGGCGGCGATCAAAAAGGACAAATACCAAAACAAAAAAAACACAAATGTCTAGCGTAGGGAATTTCATTGATTAGACGCGGGACCTCACACAATGTTTGGACGCACTTTGATTTATCGCTGCGGCCTCGCAGAGAAATTAGCTTAGGAATTTGGGGAATATCGAAATTGGAATTTTTTTTATTGATATTAGAGCTGGCCACACAGCAAGTGGAGCCGCCCTTCAAGGGCTACTAATTGAAACAGAAACTCTCACACAGCTGCCAAATTAAGTTCTCAAAAGGATCTGCGCCTTGGACAGCTACTTAATGTATGCGCTCAGGTATTCGCTTCTTCTTCTTATTATTCTCTTTATATTTTTTAATTAAGTACAACAACGCAGCAAAATTGATTTCACATGACTCGAACCGGGCCTGCCGCATGTGGCAGCTATCGCTGGCGAAGATCTCTGAGAGATGCGCACCGCCAGATAAGGTGAATCGCTAGAAGTTGGCCCCTGCCGCTTGGATCATATTTTAATATAGTTTGTAAAATATTTATAAGCGCTTATCGCTGGTAAAATATCAGCCGCAGGATCTTAGTTGAGCTGCCAAGTCATTAGGCCACATTGGAAATTTGTTAGCCAACATTTTGAAACATTTTCGTTTCGTTTTCTGCGTGCGTTTTGTTAGCGTTTTGCGCGCGTTTTTTTTCTGGTGAGCTCATAAAGCACGTTGAGTGGGGAGTTTTCCAATATTGTAAAATTTTTATTTCGAACTAAAAGCTCATTTAAGACGTTATGCATAAATTATGTTGAAATTTATGCAGTGCCCAAACTGAACCCAAGTTTTTTTTTTCAGCCAGAGTCCCAGATTCCTATCGGGCTAAGGCCAAAATAAAAAGCTATAACTTGAGTTTGGAGAACCCAAAGAAGACATTGATCAACGCAATGATAATATAAATTCCAATTAGGCTATCGGTCGTAGTTCGAGTGAGACATTCAACGGTAAACGGCACTGGCAATTACAAAAGAATAAATTTCCGATTCTTTCTCGGTTAGTTGCCCCATCCCCTAGTTTTATCGGTGAGAAACTATCTAGTCCGGCGCTGTCCAAGTCCACGTCTACGTCTCAATGTCTCTATAAAGTGCTGAACGTACACATTCAAATTATGGCATATCGGTTGACCAGGCCAGACTTGACATCTTTAGCCACATCAAGTCGGCCACAGTCACGGCCCCAACCGACGTCTTGGCCATGGCCCAGAGGCTGCTGCTGCTGCTGCTGTTGCTTCGCTGTGGCCTAATGAAATTATTAAAAATGCATTTCAGCTGGGTTCACAAAAGAGAAGAGTTTATAAATATATAAAATGCATATTATGCATAAAAAGCCGGCCCCAACAAACATAAATAACCAGAACTTGGCCGCAGTCTCTGGCCCAGGCGCAATCTTCAGTCTCGAGCTATTCAGCCGGACTGTCTTGACAAAAAACTAATTATGCATTCATTTTGTTTGCCAACAATTAAGTGGCCCATGGGCGTGGCGCATTTTTCATTTTGCTTATTAGTAGTCGGTGTCCGAGGATCGCATGCGGATCCTGCCTTTTGATTTATGATACTCAACCACTTGATTTAGCATCCCACAAGAACTTAATGGCAACATTTCTTCCTATTCAATGCTACAAAAAACAACTTCTTGTTATTTTGACTTTTGACCTAGTTTTAAATGAGATTTAAATGGAAATACATCAAAGTAAATATCTGTAAAAGTAAAATATCTTCTACTACAAGCAGAAAATGTTTTTATATTCCAGTTTAATATGCATGTTAGCTTAAAAAAATAAAAGTCAAGAACCAACGAAATAATTTAAATTATTTTAATAATAAAAATCAATTTTGTTTAGTTTTGGATTTTTAAAAATTTATATTTATATTTATATTAAAATTCCTAATTTATATTAAAATTCCTAATTTATATTAAAATTCCTAAACGTGGGCTTGTAGCCTAAAAATTTCAACATTTTATTTTAATATTTTTATTTTTATGAAACGTGCGAATTAAAATTTTGTATAAAATATAAATATTTCTAAAAGTTGCCTTGTAAATTTAAATAAAAGAAGAAATTCTTAACCAAGTTGTTGGGCATTCACAACCAATTGCAATGAATAAATTAAAGAAAGCTGTAACAATCAAGTGGAAAAACTCTTTTTGAGCAGTTGCAAAGCGACCGCTGACCGCTACTTTGAGAAATATCCAAATAACTCATCGCAGTGGCAAGTGGCAGGTGGCAGGTGGCAGAAGGGGCAAGAACTGGTTCGACAATCAAATGCCCATTTATAAGAGCAACGACAGTGGCAACAACTGGCAACAACGGGCAACTGGCAACGGCGACAGATGGAGAGCCACCCACACGTTGCCCGGCTCATTCATGCCACAGATGCCACACAATTACTTTCTAAAAAGAGACCCAGACACAAAATCAGTCGGCGAACATTTAAGTTTTTTTTTGCACCAAATTAGGCGCCAATCGCGAGGGATCTGCGAGGCCAGCTAAAGAATTTTCATGGGCGTTTTTCTAATTTCTCGAAGGCGAACAACAGCTGAAATGCCAATGCAGGCAAGTAATGTGAAAAACGCCTTATCCGGTGGCGCAGCCGATGGACGATGGCGGGAACTGTCAACGCTGGCGGATCGCGTGGATCCGATGGCCGATGGCCGATGGCCACCCAGGTGGCATCAGTTGACAAACGCTGACAGCGGCGACAATGTGGCCAACTGTAGCAGCAGACCCTGCTGCAAGTGGCAAGTGGCAAGTGGCAAGTGGACAACGAACTTGATTTCTTATTTGAATATGTATTCATTTCAGCGGCAGAGCGTCGCCAGCGCCATCGATCGTGACAATCGCCAACGCAAGTGAAAAACTCTTCACTTCATGTGTCGCAACCAGCAACCGGCGATCTGTGTGTGTGGTGCTTGCCACTTGCCACTTGCCACAGCACACTGCTGCTGCTGCCTATCAGAGGTGATTAAAATTGACGTTTGCTGTTCGAGCCTCCGTTACCCCCTGCCCCCCACCATCACCACCTCAACACTTTCTTTGGCTAAACGTTTTCATCATTTTATGAATTGATCAATTTGTTGTTGCTGCCCTGCATCAGCATCAGCATCTGCATCAGCGTTTGCTTTGTTTGTTGTGGCCATTAGCGTCACTTGATGGAACCACTAGCTAGACAAGTGGCCAGGCGTCCAGCCTGGTATCCAACTATCTATTGAGTCGTGCCGGCTCTGACTTAATTTATTTCAAATTGTTGCAACTGCAAATGAAGGCAGCCACACACACACACTCACACACACACACACACTGCAAATTATTTACACAAGTAATTTATGCAGTTTTCATAACGTTTCAAATTAGTTCAAGTTCCCCCCTCGAGGTAACAGGGCAGGCGTTTAAGATCGTTTATATAGCTCAAGCTGCTAAATTGACAAATTTGTGTAACCGAAAATTGTCGCATCAAAGCGCCTGAAGTAAACAATTAAATTATTGTTAGAGTATGTCAGGAGCGAAAGATCCTGTGAGAGAAACAGAGAAAGAGAGAGATTAACTTCAAAATAATTGCATTTTAATTTCTATTGCTATTGCTACTTGAAAACATGAAAATCGCAGAGAAGGGCGAACTTAATTTGACTCAAATTCGATATGAATGGAATGTGGCAGTTGTGCTTTTGTTGTGGCATCACAGAAAAAAAAACCCAGCATTGACACACATTTGTCAGCCAACACGCGATGCAATGTGGCGACCATTAATCAGAAGCGCTGAAAACGCTTTTGTTGAGGAGCGAGGAGCGAGGAGCATTGGCCAAGTGATAGACATGGATTCAAGAGAACATGCCAGACAGGGCAGAGACCAAGGCAGCGGTATTGAGTTGGCCAACTTGACCAACTGGCCCAACTGTTTGGGCTGACCCGACGCGACGTTGTTGTTGCTAATAAACAGTTCAAACAATTTGAACGGCAATTAGTGCACAGCTGCTAATTTAGGCCAGAACTTGACTCGCACCAACTATCTGTGCCGTCGACTGGAATGTGGAATTTGACGACCACACGGGGTTGCTGCAGCCTGAATCTGCCAGAAATATATATATTTATATTATATACGTATGCATATGTATACATGACAGGGTTTTAGAGCCAAAGTCAAGGCGCGGATTTAACGCATTTTGCAGGCCAGGAAGACAACGAGACTTCCTCTTGGTCAGTACATATACAAAGTTAACTGCTCGCCCCGGACCTTAAATACACTTGCCAAGAGTACTTTCATTTTATCACTAAGTGTGTTACAAATATAAATGTGTATAACATTTATTTAATATTAACTATATTTCATTTATTTATAGGGCTAACATAACTTGATCAAAATTTACTTTTACTAACTTTGCTACGCTTCCATTGGAATAAATGTTTAAAAATTCTTATATAAACAATTTTTTAGACTGCTGGAAATTCTAACGAAATTTTGCAAAAATATGGACAAGATTTCAAATATTTAAGTTATTACTTTATTACTTGTATATAAAAACAGTTCATTAGTTGAATATAGAAACATATTGCAATTGGATATGTGTGCAAGTGTATTCAAAAGTCGTCAAGTCAAGGTTAACTTTTCCACGTTGTATTAATTTTCAACCACGTTGACCGCAAAGAGAGCTCAGCGTCTGGGTTGGTTGTCGGTGTGGTTGAGCCACCCAGTTTTCAATTGAAAAACCGCAAGGCTGCAGGCGACTTTGCCGCCTTTGTCCTGGCTGCACCGGAAGCTACGGTCGTGTCCATGTCCTGTGCCGTGGCTTTTATTTAACATGACGCAACAGAAATGCGAACAACACACAAATGTCCTGTCAACAATCTTTTGATCGTCTGCCACCGCGGGCACCTTGTTTTTCCTTGTTTTTTTTTTGCTTTTTTATTTACATTTTGCTTATTTTTTTTTTTTGCTGCACTGGGCCGTTTTCACCTCGGCCCTGTGAATGCCTTTTTAGCCGCCGGCTAACCGACAACTGTGACGGGATTTACGATGAGTTGCCACTTTTGATTGTCGGCATTTTGCATGTCCAACTCAGCCTCATTTCATTTAGCTTCTAGCCCTCTGACATTGGGCTCGCCACCCGTGACGTCACAGACAAATTGTTTGGCCAAACCTAATGGAAGGTGAGAATGAAATTCCTGAACAAGCTGCAAAATTTTGTTTTCCACATTTCAGATTTAAGCGAATAAAAATAAAAAATAATGTGTATAAAAAATTAAAAAAAAAATTAAAAAGATAATGAATGATTACTAACCAATCCAAAATAATTTATATGAAAGGAAGTGGGCGGTGATCATAAGAAGCATTTCCTTTGGCATTTATAACTTTTACAATCGTTTAGCAGGAAATGTGCCATTCTTAAATATATAACTTCTTCCGGCTTTTTCTTTCAAGTCAACTTGAAGCACATCCGTTTATGCAAGCCCATAAAGTGAGAATTGTTATCTCGCATTCCTTTGCACGGCCTGTATTGGTATGATCAATAAATACATCGTATTTGTATTCTCTGTCAATAACTTTCACGGAACAATCAATGAAATCATGCTCATATCAGTCAAATATCGCCGAGATATAGTCGAGGTGGCATTTCCTTAATTGAAAGGTCCAACATTGAGGCGAGTAGAAACAAAAGTCGAACACAAATATTTAAGTATTCGCATAATCTCCTGTCACCTTCGCATTCCAACGGTTGCCACACCACTTATCAGGTTTTCGTAATGGGTTATTTCGGGCATTCGTTTACACGGAATCGACGCTATCGGGATCTGTTCGATCTATTCGAGAGGTTCTTCACATAGTTAACTTAACTGAAATATTGGCAAAAAAAAAAAAAAGAACGGAAAGCGCAAGAAATTGTTTTGTCCGATTGTTCGCATTGGTCAAAAGCAATCAAAAACGCGTAGTTCCAAATAAATACTTAACGCCTCCTAATTTGGCAAGATAAACAAGCCCAACCGTGACCTACTACAAAAGCCCCATATTATAAAAGTGGCGCACATTTGGCATATGGCGCAATTGGCCGAACGCGGTCCGTTTGTTGCGGATTAGAAATGAATGCTACGGGGCTTTATCGTAGGCCTAATCAAAGCCCTGCGGCAGACACAAACAATATTCAAAGTGGTCTCAACTGTTTACAACGTGCCTCCCAAATGCACCCAATGCAATTTTTGTCGGAATAATATTTTCGAAAATTTTCGAATGTGTTATTAACATTATCCCTTATCCTAACTGCTGTAACGTTACTATTTTGTTTGAATATAAATTCTTTGTCTGTAGCATTTGAAATGAACCTTAAGTAACCAATTTTGCGAGTTCTCAAATATGAAATAGAAAAATGGGAGGCAGAATTTTTGAGTTGAAATTTAACAATTTATAAAATTTGAATTCACAAGATTAAGAATAGATTTTATATTTATGAATATGAAAAATAAAATAGTTAATTGTTAGCAAAACAGTAACGTTATTTAGCTTATTATTTAATTAGTTAATATTGTTTTTTAAAAAGGATAACCCGTTGTCTTAAATACTCTCACACTCAAATTTTTCACTTAGCTCTCAAACCCTAGTCAGAGTTTTTAGTTACCAGGCCAGTTTTTTGCAAAATTTATTTAGCACGTTTTGCACGCCTGACTCTTAGCCATATTTTTTGTTTTGGCCATAAATGATCGACTGATATCGTGGTCGATATTACAAGTCGTTAAACTCAGTCCACAAACAGCGTTCGTGTTTGTAATTTATAATGTTCTCGATAGATTAGAATAACCATGATATCATATTTTCAGCTAGATTACTTTCTAGTTACATTTGTTTAAAAATGGCGTGATGATTTTTATGATTTGAGTGCAACATATACCGTTAAGCAAGTACACCAAGGTCCCCAATTTTTCCACTGTTTATTTTTTAAAATTCTTTGGCCATGGCTCATCGAGTTGTTGGACTGACCATGGCTAAAATGTGACTTTCTTATCATTATCGGCATTATTGTGGCTGGTGCCTGGCCTGCTCTGTGACATCACTTTCTATGACCCACGATATCGGCTATCGATAAGACGCAATTTGCCTATCGTAAATACCAAAGTCGGACTATCAGATATCACATATATATACATATATGTATTATATGACCAGCCATAACCAGTTGGGGGCTTGCTGGATTGATTAGATGATCGTCTGCACTGCGCATTTTACCGGTGTTAGTTAGTTAATCAACATCTTTAAAAATTATCATAATTTTTGATAAACGCATTGTAAATACTACAAAAAAAAAAAAAACGCAAAACTTTATCGCCACAAAAATCACCAATTAACTTGATGTGTTTTTGTAGTGCTAGGTCAAGGTTATATCGTGACATTTTTTGTTTTTCTGCTTTTTATCGATAACATTTGTCAAAACACTTGACAACATTACTAAACAGTTTATTCTTCTTAATAGTTAAGAATAATTGTAGAAATTTGCAAGTCCAACAAATTCTATTTACCTTTTCTGAAAAGTTAATCAAGATAAACAAAGTGGATAATAATCGGATTTTTGATCGTCTCGAAAATTGGACATTGCCTTAAAGCAGGTCTTGCACAAATTTTATAATCTTTTGATTGTGATATTTAAAGAGGCTTTCCTAATCCAATCGAATTTCAGTCGATAAGTTTTCTTCAGTTCGTGTCAACACTTCCGCAATTGCGTATTGGAATCTGTTTAATCGAACATTCCGATTGGCCATGACCATAACAATTCAATTCCGAGAATTTCAATATTATTAGCCAGGTTATCGCCACATACGCGTTTACGAATTCAGGGGAATGAACGTGTTCGACTTAAGGGCGGCGAGGGAGTTCTCATTTTTTAAGGCACTTATAAAAATAATTGCATTATTAGATCATTTGCAAAAAAATTTTTTTATACTATTTAGCTTCCACGAAATCGTAATACAATTGAAATGGAAACCAGTTTAAACTAGTTTTTCGTTGCATTCTTATCAATTATGCAATACCAGCGAAAGTTGATAGGAACATAAGGTATATGTGGATTGGAAAGTGTTGAAATTTTGGAAAAAGATAAAAATTGCATGATGCAAAAAAAATATAGAATATAATAATATATAAAGATATTGAGTTAAAATGGAACAAAAGACAATTATAGTACAATGGAATGACATATAAATAAACATAATAAAATGGAATTAAAGTAAAAGAACTATAAATATTTATAAATACATCTTATTAATATATATATGTAACTGATATTAAGTATATTTTTAGTGAGTGCAGAGTATGGCATAGTCGTTGCCACGCCTACAAACATTAGTCACTTGTTAGTTAATTGATCACACGCAGTGGTAATAACACTTGGGAAAATATTAGACAACATTATTGAGGATTTCCTTTAAGCCATGCCATATTCTAAAAGAGGCGTGTGTCGAACGATTTGTTATATGACGATTTTCCTCTTGCATCAGACAGTGTTATCAATAATGCGGACATTATCAGGGCATTAATCAGGCAATAGCTTTAACACACCCATCAAATCAATCAGGCTCCAATTTTTGGCTATTTAGCAGCGACTCTCGATTCTCGATTTTCAGCGCTCGGCGCTTGCCAAGTAATTGCCCATAATTGGAGCAATTACAATGCGGCTGAGCTATCCGATAATCGGCCAGAGATACGCGTATATCATGCTGTCAACAGCGCTGTCAGAGGCGGATTCCGAGCGGGGGAGAGCGGACGCACTGATTGACATGGCAAAACGGAAGTGACAGGCAGCTGTTAATTGGCCAAGTCTATAAAACATCGGAGTCAATGAATTGCGTTTTTGGTCATGAAACCAAATAAATCACTCGAGAGCCAAATTACAATGGGCTTTGATATTGACCGCAACAGGCCGGACAGGAAGGCATACGGTAAGGGATTGGGCAAAAAGTATCTATGCGCTTTGTATCTGAAAGATAGCGTATCTGGTGCTACTCAGAAAAAGGGAATTCGCTGTGGCACACGACGCCGCATCGCAAGGACATCAATGAATTTAAGTTTCGGAGCATTATATTTGTAGCAAGAAAAATTACATAGCTATTAGGCTGGCCTGAAACCGATTGTACGCCCCTACCCCTTGCCGCAGCAGCAGCATTTGCCTCATATTTACCTGGAAAATTATTATGTTGCAGCATAGACTGTTGCAATTGCAGCCTCAATTATGCACGGACCGGGCACATAAATTGTCAATTCGTTGAACGTTTGCTCTCCTTCTTCTTCTTCTACTTCTTCGTGTGTCCTGCTTCGCTCGTACCTGGCAATTGTTGCAAGTTGCTATCTGTGCCGCATCGGGTGCCGCAGCATGCGCCTCGGCTTGCCACACGCTGCGCCTGCACTCGTTTTTCGCAACAGTTTTTTATCGCCAGCCCGCTGCACGTTCACTTGGGGCACGGCAATGTTGCACTGACTGACTACTGCCTCATTTTGTGAGCGATAAGCGTCTCCCTTCAACCGTTCGCCCGTCTTTTTTTAACTGAAGTGTTTTATCTGTCACTTGGTTCTTTGCTTGTAATTGGCCACGCTGATAAGCGTTTACGGGTTAGTCTCAGCCCGGTTCGCACTGGTTGGGTGGGCGTTCTCCGATAGACTTCCAGGTATTGCCCGATGTGCAGAGTGCCCTCGAAATGCCGCAGAAAAGAGGATCAGGAAACTGCTGCTACTAATTATCCCAGCATCTATGCAATAACTTAAATATATTTTTAAGAGCAGTAAGAGAACCGATTTAACGAACTGTTTTTATGAAATTTAAATCATGTTGAATATCTTATCTATTATTTTGGGAATTTTAATTAATTTAATAAATTAATTTTTTAACTCAAGATAACAAGCAAAAGAAACCACTATATAACTCAACAATTTAATAATTATCTACACAATATTTTTACTAATTCAATTTTGTAAGCAAAATGAGTTTTAAAAGGTTTTAAGTAATTTTTAATATTTAATTTCTACTACATAATTATTATATTTATTTATTTTAAAAAATTATTTATTTTTTAGTAAATCTAGTTTTTGTTTTATTTTGATGAATTAAAATTTTTTAATATTTCCGCCCATAAAAAAGGTGAAAAAAAAATCTTTGAGATAAATCTTTCGGTTTTAACTCTTTTGAATGCTCTTTTAATTTTAATTGTTTTTCCGGTCGAAGACACATAATACTTCATTCAAATGGCCATGCAGCACAGTAATTTTAATTACTTTTAGACCATTATTTTAACGCCAATAAACGTTCATTAGAAAAGTCGCTTAAGTCCGTGTAAGGCCTGTATCATTAAAACCATGTCAAGACACGAAAGCCCACGAGCACGACACGCCATCAAAAACAGCTACAACAACAACAACAACTAGTTGCAACAACAACAGAAATGCATTTGGTAAATCTACATATTTAAGTAGCAGGCAAGGCGAATTCTCCCTCTTTACGATGGTTGTCAACGAACTTTAACTACTTTCTAACTGGACCGAAAAAAAAACGAACTTGGGAACTCGAACCCAGAACGCAGCAGTGGGTCGTGGGTGAGTCCAACCGACTGACAAACTGACTGTCTGACTGACCAACTGTTCAAAGATCATAATGAAAATTCAGTTATGTTAATTTTGTTTTAAAGGTTTTCCGGAGGCTTGTTCAGCATAATTTATGGCCACATATCTTAGACAGTTTATGGCAGAAAATATTCACATGACGCAGACTGAGTGACTGCTCACTGGACCCACTACCAAATCAAAAATTCCCAGTTTTCCAGCTTGCTAACTCATGACTGACTGACTGACTGACTGATAGGCGAAACAAAAATTTTTGAACATTTTGACAGTTCCGCAGTTCCGAAGTTCCGTTCATTGAGAGTAATATTGGGTATATTGGGTTCGTTTAATGTCTTGCTATTTGAACGAATCAACTATTTTTAAAGTAAAGCACCCAAAATCCTATAACTTTGTCAAAACGAAATTTTAAAATTTGCACATGATAATTCCTATAACAATTAACAATAATTTTGACTTGTAAGCTCTCGGATCCATAGATACTCTCATAACTTAGTCAAAACTGAACCGATTTTAACGTTTGATGGCTTTTTGATCATGATTTCTCCAATACATTTATTCCACATTTAAACCTCATGTATTTATAAAAATAATTGTTTATTTGAATTTTCTTTTGCGAATTTTTGATTTGAAACGATTATATCTGTCATAATTAGCATAAACAACAACATTAAGGCGATTTGGAGAAGGTCAAAATGTTGGTTAAAAATCATGCCATGCCATCATGACAAAAATTTTGACAAGTAAAGCTCTCGGATCCGTAGCTCCCATATTTCAAACACCCATAACTTTGTCAAAAGTGAACCGATTTTAACGTTTGAAAGCATTTTTTCATGATTTGACCTATATATTGATTCCACATTTAAAATATATGCATTTATGCAAGTTCCATTTTTTTGATTTTTTGGTACAAAAATCACAAGGGTCCCCCCTTGTACATTTTCGAACAAAAAATTTTTTCAAAATTTAGAATTGCGAATTTATACTTTTAATCGATTGTGACTGTCATAATTAGTATATAAAACAACATTTAAAGTGATTTTGAGAGGGTCAAATTTTTGGTCAAAAATCATGCCAAAATTGACAAAAATTTTGACAAGTAAAGCTCTCTATCCGTAGCTCCCATATTTCAAACACCCATAACTTTGTCAAAAGTGAACCGATTTTAACGTTTGAAAGCATTTTTTTCATGATTTGGCCTGTATATTGA
>SCDY01000364.1:0-66272 GCA_004143825.1 Drosophila micromelanica
GTGTAAACGAGCTGAAATGTTTATAGAACCAGATCGCAGGGTTCAGGGTATCTCCTAGTCGGGCGGCCCCGACTAGAGCCTTCTCACTTGTTTTTTTGATAGATTGTTCAAATAAAAGCATAAAGTAGTTCAATGTGATATTCTCAACTATCTGTAGGAGCGACATACTATATTAGTCCGATATTAAAAAGATTAAATTACCAAATATCAAAAATTACTACACTACATTATGGCTTCTATATGGTATAACAGGCGATTCCAACATATTTATGTTTTGCTTGCAAGAACTAAAAAATTCATAAATATACTATATTTATATATATACCACTAAATATATATACTTAAGACGTTCAGGAATTAAATAACCCTCGACAAGAGTATAAATTAGATAAAAACTGATCATAGTTTCGCATAAAAATATATTATAGATTTTTACGACGCTTGCGAATTTAGTTGACATTAATTATTGTGTTAATTTAATATTTAAATTTATTCAATTGACAAACGTATCAGTAAACAACATTCAATAAACAATTTGAAAAGCGACGACTGAAGTTTTTATGCTCACATCATAAAAAGCTAAAAATATTGTTAGAGCAATATTTTCATGGTCTGCATTTATTTACTTATAAAACTAAGCTATGCCGCGTTTGTGAATACATTTTCTGATCATATCATATATCATATATTTATAAAACGACTGACAATTTTCTTTACAAATGACATATATAACTTACTTAATTAGACTCGTTTACAAAGTAAATTTACTATATTAGCTTTGTGCAATGTTTGTCAAGCTTTCCGTCCGTCGGTACGTCTGTCCGGATGAAAGCAACTTTTATCGATGCTATTGAAAATGAGGAATTGAAACTTGGATTAAATACTTTCAGTTACCTGCTTCAGAGACTCAAATAAATAAATAAATATTTCGCACAATTTTAAAGCTAGATTCACCTCAACAAGAAATATTTAAGGCCTTTTTGAAAGATCAAGATACTACGAACACGGTCCTATATTCCTATATTCCCAAAGTTACAGTTTGAAAGTAACAGCCTTGAGATTAGAGAACTTATAGATCGCTTTCCACTGACTTACAAATTTTTTCAGACTGTAAATACGCAGTTGATTACACCCGATTTAGAATGTTACAAATTTTAATAACAAATACTTGATGCAAAGGCTAGATTTATATGGACATAAGATAACTTGTTGTACCAAAGAAATCCTTCAGTCGAAATCTATCAATTAGTTTGTTTAATCTAAAAGGAATTTAAAAAACAAAAGTCTTCAAAAATTCTTTTATTTTATGAGCAAGTTTGTTTGTGAAATCCAAAAAATAAAAACAAAAAAGCTTTTGATTTACCAAAAGTTGTTTACTTTGTATAAAATGTTAAAAGTGTATAGTATTCTATTATTGGTATAATTATTTAAGATGTTTATTAATGGCATTTGAATACAAAATCATCGCCCACTTTACATTTAGTGAGAATACATTAGCTATTTAACCGTATCGACGCCTCGGGCTTTTTAAGCAAATCATTAAAATACAATATTTTAAGAGCGTCATAAAATTTTATAACAAACTTCATTAGTGGCGCCCCTGATATATCTATGCACACACACACACACACACACTCATTATATATACGATTATATTGTTTTCGGATTGTAAAACAAAATATTTAATATGTTTCGAAATTGGGTGTCGCTCTGACAGCAAAATATTTAGTCATCATAGCCACACCCTTGTTTTAAAGTCATGAGATCAGATTTCTGAATAATCGACACAAATGAAAAGTAAAAATCGATATGAAAACCTTCAGAAGGGGCGTTCTCATTATTGATTTATCTAAAAGATCGCATGCTGGCAACTCAAAAGTCAAGTCTTTATCTAACGACCAATGAAATGAATCGCATTTTAAACGAATGTCATCGATTTGATTTGCAAATTGCGAGTAACCTAATCGACGTCACAGACTCAAAGCCCCGAGCCCCGGGCACGGCACGGACTGGCTAAGATTAACTAACTGGCAGCTGAGCCAGCCTCAACATGGCAACAGTTATGTAGGCCGCTATCTCTATATCGAATGTCTCTGGCCAAGCGACAGTTGAACAAACCAGATGACAACCGCCACGTAAACAACATCGTTACCATAGAAGTCTGTCTGTCTGTCCCCTCTCGGTTTTTATTAACATTTTCAAATTCCAATAGCTAAAGGAGTCTGATGGACTCCGATGTCCGATTGACCAATCTGTGCATAGCTAATTGGACCTTGTAAAGCAATTCAACTATTAATTGAGTGCACCTTTTTCAGCCAAATGGGGGTTGACTGACATTATCTTATACTCTGTTCATAAAGTTAAAAATTGTATATTAGCTTCGTGCAATCTCTGTAAGTTTGTTTAATTGAGTGCGACATTAAAGATAGAGGTTTAAAACTCAAATATATTATATATTCTTGTGTAAAAGCTAAATAATGGCATAAATTAAGTAATCAGTTTTGGATCAAACTTTATTACAAATTTTTAAAACTAAATTTTTTTATGCTCTTGCACGTAGTGAAGAGAGTATATTCTTATTGTCTGTCTGTATGAATTTTATTAATTTTAGCGACTTGAAATTGTATATACTTTATATTCTACGCCAACTAGGGGCGTGACAATCCGACTTAAACTATATATATGTACATATATCTGCCTATCTTAAAGCTTGATACATTACATTCTCTAAAGATCGCACAAAAAATGTTTGCATTACTCCACACGGTACGTGACAAATCGATAAAAATCGATATATTTTGGCAGATTATTTTCTAATTATTTTCTGTAAATATCGTAATGAAAACCAAATGGCAAAAATGAAAACTTTTTTCAACATTTTTTTAATCTATAATAAAGACCGTTTGGGATTCGGTTCGGTTTGAGGTGAGGAGTGTTTTTTATTGACGTAACGATTTTCCGTGCTATTGTTTTGGCAGCTTTTAAAGATCGATTCGACCTGAATTATTGCCTCTAGCTAAATTGATCACTTACCGTTTTTGAAATCAAATGTTGTTGCCACTGATCAGTAATCAGTAATCAGACATGTCTTTGATACAATAGATAAAATAGAATCTGCGTGTTTATTGAATATTCTTGTCAGTTTTGTTTTTTAGTTTACTAACATATATATACAATTGCGTGATTCGGGATTATCTTATAGCAGTCATCTGATCCGTCTCATGTGTTAAAATATATGAGCTTTTGGCTCTTTGAAGTTGAGCAGCTGTTGCAACACTCGCAAAGGCACAAAACTCGGGTTCCATCAACCATCTCTCAATGGAGTTGCACCTTGGCTACCAACTTGGCTGACCAGCTGTACCAACGTCCGTCTGCCGTCCGTCTCAGCCACTTCAAACGACACGTGAGCCGTCATCAACGTGGAGCTTTGAACGTGTGTGTTTCGGTTTGCACTTCCCTTTTTGTGGGGTAAGCCATGGATATGCATTGAATACCCTACCATATTGTTGTTGTCATCTATGTGTGTGTGTGTGTGTTGGCTCATATTGTAGGTTTGTAACGTTTTTATGATGCCTGGCGGCATGTTAAAATTGAAAAACGCATTTGCGTGATAAATTGCAATATTTAACACACACGCCGGCACAAACACACACACACACACACATACCAGACATGAGCACAAGGCAGCTGTAGCATGTGGTGTCCAGTTGTAATTGCAACAACACACACACACACACACACACACACACACACAGAGACTGCGACTCCGAGTTGGACTCTCAACTGGGCTCCGGCATCGGGCCATGAATTATGGCACCCGTCAACTCTGCAGCGTTGTTGAATGTGGCGAAATACGAGCGTATAATGCAAACGCCATTGCATGCACACACACACACACACACACACACACACACACACATACACACATACACAAGAAAGCAGTTAACATGTTTCTCCTTCAGCTTTTTCTTGTTTCAAGCCAACGCGACGCCGCCTGACGATATGAGTTACATGCCGTGCTTAATGGCATAATTTAAAGCTGCAAATTTTGTCATAAATTTTAAAATTGATTACCACAACGGCGGCAGGGGTACAGTAAAGCCTGCTTGTTGTTGTTGTTGTTGTTGTTGTTCTTGCTCGTTAGCCGAACATTGCATGCCGCCTGATGGCTACATTGGCAGCGGTGTTAAATTGTGTTACCTTTATGGCTAACTGTGTTTGTGTGTGTGTGTATACTCGTTGGTGATTGTGATTGTGTGTGTGTGTGTGTGTTGGCCATAAAAATTACACACTTTGCCTTTTGTTTTAGTCATTTTTCTTGTTGCTAATGATTTTGATAAGCCAGAGTTAAGAGAAAAAAACTCGAAAACGAAAATTAACCTGTCAAAAACATCAATTACAACGCACAACTTACGAGATCTAAGCAGAACATCGTTAATTTCAAAATATTCACTTCTGAATAATGAACTATTTAATTTAAATACCGATCTAGATATTTTGTTTGATTCAATTTAGGGGAAAGCATATTGGTTTACCTTTATAAACTTAGTAATCCACTCGAAAAAAAAGTTAAAGTTCAACGCTTATATGTACACTAGATAAGTTTTCAAGAATCTGATGAATCTGAAAATACACAACTTTTCAATTTTGAAATAAAATATAAACAAGTTTTAACAGTTTCCAATCTTAGACATTGCAAACAGTTAATATTAACAAATTGTTTAACGCTGATTGAAAAATATAAAATACTTTAAGTATCTTTGATCTTATTCTAGGTTTCATCTTCATCTTCGCATTCTATATAATTCATGAGAACAATTAACTGATATTTCTTAAAACTTGAAGAACGTCTTGTTCTTAAATAATATTATATTAAGCATAAATCGATATTAAGTTTTTAACTTTAACGTTCTTAGCTATTATTGTTATTTTGAGATTTTGGGGGATTTCGATTTTTGTGATTTAGGAGTTTGTAATTTTAAAGAAAAAAAACTTTTTTTTAATGAGTAAGAGGGAAGTACATTTTTTATTCTTAAAAATATCAAAAACATTTTTTAAAAGTATCGATTTGAAGTGTACAATCGATGGCCTTGACCAGAAAGCCAGCGATCATAAAAATCGTTTAAATTTTGACAAAATAATAGTTGAATTATGATACTTATGTGTCCAAGAGCTTAACAGATCCAGTTTTAGCATGATATTTGACAAAAAATTTGACCCCCTTAGAATCAGGTTAAATGTTTTTTATTTTTTATTGATTAAAACTGCAAACTCCCAATTTTAAATTTTAAAAATAAAACTTTTTAAAAACAATTTTTATTTAACGCATTGATTTAAAATGTAAAATCGATCTTAATGCAATTATTTATATATATATATTCCCTTTATGATCGGATATATTATCTTCCCTTTCAGATAGCTTTCTACTAGCCAAATATCCATTTGAAGAAAACAAATAAATATATATATATAAGCGTGTTATTGTTGGGTAACTTTGAAGCTGGGTCAAATTAATATTGAATCAATTTCCGTTAACTGCTTGAAAGCTGCAAGAAAGTAGAGTGTCGGCAGATGAATTGGCAGCAACATCATTAAAAAATCTTATCTCTGCTGCACGGTGTTTAACTGGCAGATGTGGCACGAATGTGGCACTGTGTAATTAGTGGCCATATCCGAAGTGATGAGCAGAGACCGACAAAGCACGTTCGGATGGTGTGACTAGGATGGGTCGAGAGCTGGCAATTATGAACAAGTTGGCATCCCCGGACTGATTATAGACTTTAGGTGTAACCCAACAAAGGGGAGAGAGATCGGAAGAAACACGGCATTATACTAATTTAATTTTAAACGAAACACAAATGCGGCACATATAATTTAAATAATTGCATAGGCCTCCCGGGCCCCCACGACTATTGATGATGATGTTATCATACCACTCTTATCAACAATTTCCGTTGGCAGCTGCATTCGAGCCAGCTCGACTCGACTCGTTTCGCCTGCCTTATTCCCTTAATTATAATGTATCGCTTAATGGCCACACTTTGTGCCTACAGACACATTTCCGTCTGCCCGATTATTAGCCATGTATGTAAATGCAGAGCGAGAGGAGGAGGGAGGGGAGGGGAGGGGGATTTCAGCCAACAACAAGGCCAGCAACAAACTATCGACTGATAAAACAATTTACTCAACTCATCTGTTTTCGTGTGCTCAGCTAAATTATGGTTACAAAATTTTATGAAGCCATTTATTTCACTCACAGCTCGCACCACGAGGCAACAAGAGGAAGCACTTGCACCACTCGTTGCAAATTACGGTTAAAAACAAGCACTTATAATCAGTGGGCCGCTCCTTTGCCTGTACTTGTTTTCAATTTTACCCAGCGAGTTGATTACACAAATTAGTTGTAGCTCTTAAAAAGCAAACAGGATGAACAAGAGTCCTTTCGATCAAAACAATTTTTACCAGCCAGGTTAGATACATAACATATGTACCATATTGTCAGTTGTCTGTCTGTCTGTCTCTCTGGCCATCTCCGTAAGCACACAATTATGCACATAAACGTTCCAACCTACTCTCCATCATTAAGTCTAACAGACAATTTGTCAAAAGGAAAACAAGAAAAGCAACACGAAAATTTGCATAAAAAATAACAAACAACTAACATTAGACAACACACACAAAAATTTGCATGTCTGAGCGACTAAGTTGGCCAACAACAGCAACAGCAACAAGTTAGCCAGCTATAAAAGTTTTCTACAAACGTCTCGACGATTGTCGGTTAACACAGAAGCACAGGCCCCGAATGCAATTACCCAAAAGCCCGAGCCACACAGAGATACCAAGAGGAGAGGCCAACTACCAACTACCAACTAGCAACTGCCAACTAGCAACTACCAAAACGCTGTTGCCAACAACATGTGCGTTTGTGTCTGCTGCGATTAAGTAAAAACAATTTACACGCCTGCCTGCCAGCCGACGAAGACGTGAATGTGAACGTGAACGTGGCCAAGTTGTCCAGTTGTCCAGCTGTCCAGCTGTCCGTCGCGGTTGTGGCCCGGTCTTTTGGCCGCAGACGTGTGGCGTTAATATGCGTCGCTCTGGCTTAGCTTGTTGGCCCGGCATCGGCTTCATGTTAGTGCTTCCTTTTGGCATCGCCAACATGTCAATTATATCGTATCAAATTAATAATTGTACGCGCTGCGCACATAAAAATAAAAACAAAAAAGTACAAATAATAAATAGGTACAGTGAGCCAAAACAGTATTGGCACAACTTAATTTATAAAGTTGCATACACATAACTTTTCATCAACTTAAGTTATCGGCCAAATAATGATAGCATTCTGCTTAAGGAACATTTAGTAATATATTTTTAAAAAAAAACATTAAATTTAATTTTTGGTTACATTAAAAAATTAATAAAACTAAAAAAAAAACAAAGGCATAAAATTGTCTTATTAGAAACAGTCTTAAAAAAAATTGAGTGTGCCAATACTTTTGTGACTCACTGTGCGTATGTGTGCAAAATTGTTTATAAAAATAAAATGATGCACGTCTTTGGGCCCATTTGCCAATAAAGTTGGTTTAAGGAGCTGCCAGTTGCTGCCACTAAACGTGGCAGACAAGCATGAACTCGCCACACAAGGCAAGCCATGCATGTGTGTGTGTGTGGGTGTGTGTGTGTGTGCGTGTGTGTGTTTGATGTTGGTGTTGTAAGCGCTGCTGGAGAGAAATGTTTGAGTTTCAATTTCAAAATCTCCTTTTGAAAGTTGAATGCCATCGGATACTAATTAATGTTGTCAGTCCATGATTTAGTCATGCAACATTGCGGCAACAAAAAAGTGTGAAATATTCGCTTACTTGTCTCTAACTATGTATGTATGTATGTATGTATGTATGAATGTATGCATACATCATTCAAACATACGCATTTGTATTTAAAGTAATGGTGAAAACGCACTTGGGTAATAAGCCCATTTCTGTATACCCTATTTCCAAATGGTAAGAGAGTATTTCAGTGGGTTAACCTGTTCTTCAAGCGAGAAAGAGCATTTTGGTTTACTGGCCAATAAACCCATTTCTGTATACTCTATTTACAAATTTTTCTATAGTTTCTTCTTTAGTTTTGTTTTTAGTCAGTTTTGATGCACTTTAAAACTATATAACTATGAATATACACAGTGGAATTATTAGCAGTGTGCTTTGCCGACTGCGTAATTCTATAATTTCTATATTGGATAACGACAAATAAAGTTTCGCTTATCCGGACGGTCAGACGCGCAGCATGACGAATATACTAGTTTCATTTTCCAAAACTCTATATATGTCACACTCACCAAATACGATTTAAAAATTTAATATTCATAAAATTTTAATTTTAAAATGGTAAAAAGTAAAAATAAAGTTATTAATTTTCACTATTCTTTTAATTAAAAAAAATTAATATTGTTGAAAAATTACTTTGTGAACAAATAATAAACTTTTATTAAAATAAATTGTCTTACGTTCCAACTTGTTTTACATTTACATAAATCGGGTTAATTTTAATTCATAGAAAATTATAATGATCCTTAATTTGCAACATGTGCGCAGATAAGTTTTCTTTAATCCATCATTATATATATATATGCAGGGAATGGAGCTTAATACTTTTTTATTATTCCTAGAATTTGCATACATTCCTATTGGCATCCTATTGGATGCAATGTTTTCCAATAAGATTACACACACTCAAAACGGCCAAAATTGTCAAAGTCTGAATATTACATTTTATAGAGTCTCATAAACGTTAAAAGGGTATTGCTTAGTCGGGCACTCTCGGCGAAAGCATTTGTTTTCATGCACACAAAATCAACTTCTGTATCAAAATTTAGCGAATTAATCAACAATTTTAGTGGTTTTATTGAAATGTTCCAAAATCGACAACAGAAAAACTGGTTTCAATGATTTTAAGACTTGTTGTTGTTGTTGTTGTTGTTGTTGTTGTTGTTGTTGTTGCGTTGGCGTCTTTTGGTTGTCTGCGCGAAAGCTGAAACGGTAATTATCTTTTGACAGCACTTTAGTTGAATTTGGTAATGACACACGGCTAAGATCGCTGGCGTTGGCAACACAACAACAACAACAACAACAACAAAAGCGGCGCTTTAGCCCGGCTGACAGCTGAGGCTAAAACGTGGCCGATTAAATTGACAGCCGACTAGTAATTTGCAGCTAAGACGCACCTTTGGCAAGGGATCTCAAACGTGTGAAAGATATATAAATTTATATATATAAATATCACTTAATCGGAATTACGAACTGAGTTCATTTAGCCAAATCGAATTGTCTCGCAGATGAAACCTTGCATCAATGGTGAAGGAACAAGGAGTGCTCGACTACCTAAACACCCTTCGTAGTAAAACATTTTTAAGAAAGTATTGATTTGAATAGGCTATACGAGAACTTACGTCCAAATATGCTTAAGAAACTATCTAATTTATCAAATTTTTGTATATATAGTTTGATCGAAATCAGGCAACTTTCGGCTGACAAACTCATGATGCAATACCAAGAAGATCATGATCATGACATGACCGTATTTCCGATCCTAGATACTTAATCACAGACTATGCACAAAAAAAGAAGTTCATAATTTTTGTCGAGAACATAATAAAAATCGATCGATACAGCAATTTAAGTACCACATTTCGCTTTCTCTTGAAGCTTTATTTGTATGTTATTCGTCTTCTGTTTTCAATTTTATCACTGTGATCGAAGCAAAAACTTGAGATTTAAATACTACTCGTATGTAGCATAAGCCATTAAAAGTGCAAAGTTTTTTTAATACGCCTCCTGGGGGCCTAAAATCCACAATAGATATTGATTTTCAAATATTTATTATATTGCCTTATTTTTTTGTTATTTATTTTTTAATTTTTTTTATGTTTTGTAAAGCGATAGTTAATAAAAGTTTAAGAATACAGCATAAAATCTTTGTTTCCGTGTCGGTCAGATTTTGTTTTGTAATTTAACCAAATGAAAAGTGGCTGCTGTACGAAGATATTATTGATGCACTGTATACATATTTCTTATTGTCCTTATTTTTGTATATTTTTAATAAATTTAATCTCCATTTACATTCGTCAACAAAGTTTCATTGTTTTTTTTTTAACATAATGTCTTTTAAGGATATTACCGACAAACATTTTATTTAAACTTCAAATTCAAAACTAGTAAGAAAAAAAGAAAAGGAAAAGTGGTGAATTTACAACCAGCTGACACAGAAACAATGAAAGTTCAAGATCAAACTATCGTCCATCTCTAACGCGCTCTGTTTACCATTCTGCAAGTGCACGTGTGTGTGTGCGCGTGCGTGCGTCTGTGTGTGTGCGGGATGAGCTAGAGAAAAATGAAAACGGCGCCAACGATAATTGACAATCGGGCAAAGAGAGCGCGAAAAGCAGAGTCAAACAGCAAAGTGCGACCAACAAAAAAAAAAAAAAACACGCCGCCAACCGAAATCAGCGAACAATTTCCACATTCAAAATACGGAGAATTGCACAAGATCATAAGAATTGTTCCGCACACGATCGCCAATTGTCGCAAAAAGCACGAATCGGATTGAATAGTAAAAGAAACTGTCACGGGATCGGTAAATCGGTAAATCGGGTTTCTGGGAATTCGAAATGGCGGCCAAACGGCTCAGCCTGATGCTGGAGGATTGCGGGCACGAGAATGAGGCACTGCTGGAACCGAAGCGCTACCACCTGGAGAACTTGGAGCCGCGCTCGGCCAAGCGGCACAAGCCAGACGGCAAATCGATCGCGGAGTCGCCGCTGCAGCGGATGCTCCAGCGCCAGATTTCGGGCAGCTCGAGCACCCTGTCGCCGATCAGCGAGCTGTCGCACAACATGCGCGACACCCTGTTGGATGGGGGCGACGGCGGCACGCCCAAGTCGAGCACGCTGCGCAGCTACAACAGCGTCTCGTCCAGCTACGATTCGGGCAACTCGCTGGATGACGAATACATGGCCATATTTGAGCTGGAATCGCTGGAGCACCTGGAGCAGCAGCTGCCGCTGGACAAGCTGCCCGGCGACCTGGACGCGCTGATCAGCGGCCAGCTCAAATCGAACGAAACCGAGACCATGGAACGCACTCGTTCCGTCCGTCGCTGTCTGAGCATGTCCCAGCAGGAATCGCTGGACACCACGCCACTGAAGCACAATCCCCTGCACGGATCGCAGGCTTTGGAGCTGCCCGCGACAAATCACATGCGCAAAGTCGTGTCCATGAACGATGCCGATATACTCAGTGCCCTGGGCGACGAGCCGGAGCTGATCGGGGATCTGAGCCGGCCCTGCGCCCTGCCGGTGCTGCTGACCGGTGTGCGGCACCGGGACCTGAAGACGATCACCTGCGAGACGCTGGCGCGCCTGATGCGCGGCGAATTCGCCGAACTTAAGGGCCACTACACGATCATCGACTGTCGCTATCCGTACGAGTTCGACGGGGGTCACATACGCGGCGCCCTCAATCTCTACACGCGCGCCCAAATCAAGGACGCTTTTCCGGCAGATCAGTGCGCCGGCGAGCGGCGCATCTATGTGTTCCACTGCGAGTTCTCATCGGAGCGCGGTCCGAAGCTGTTGCGCTTTCTGCGGAGCAACGATCGCAACGTGCACACACACAACTATCCCACGCTGGACTATCCGGAGCTGTACCTGCTGCACAACGGCTACAAGGAGTTCTTCAGCAGCTACACGGAGCTGTGCGAGCCGTGCAGCTATGTGCCCATGCTGGCGCCGGCCCACAACGAGGAGTACCGAATGTTCCGCGCCAAGACCAAGTCCTGGCAGTGTGGCGACAGCGACGGCGGAGACAGCGGCATCGGCGGAGCAGAAGGCGGCGGCGGCGGCGGCGGCGGCTCCTCCTCGACACGTGGACGCAGCCTGCGGAAGTCGCGCTCGCGACTGCTCTACGCCGAGTGATCAGTTGATCAGTTAGATAATAGATATGTCTAGAATTTAACCAAAGGACGCAAATTTCTAGTTTCGTTTAGTTGCGTTGTCCAATGTGTTAAGTGGAATTCATGTATTTGTTTTAACTTTAATTTACATTTCTGGTTAATTGTTGACAGTTCGAAAATGTTTTTAAAATGTCCTCTAGTCAGTGCAACAAAATTTCTATTTAATTTAATTTTATTTTTTTTTTTATTTTTGTTTCATTTAGTTTAGTTTTCAAATTTGCCATATATTTAATTATATTGATAAATAAAATTAGTCGAATCTACGAAAGGATCAGTTTTTAAGTCGGACCCCATCTCTTTTTAAGCTATTCTTATCTTAAACATTACTCGTTAAGCCAATTATTTGTATGAAAAAATGCTGGAATAATATATTCTGGCATTTAATTTAAAGTTAAATGTATCCAAGGAATTCTGTTGATGCTTCAAATGTGTACTTAACGTGATTTAGTTAATATATTTTAATGGATACATAGCTTTATAGTCCCCAAGGCATAAATATTAATTTTAACTCAGAATTAAATGTTAATATACTAATAATTTACATACTGAAAATTTTACGAATAGCAAAATTCCTATGTACAAATATTTGAATTTTAAAACATATATTTTCGGAATGCTTAAAAATTTACTTTCTTAATAACTTTGTATGCCCTCAATAATTGACTTTTTTCTTAGATAAGATATCAAAATATTATCTTCTAGTTTGGGTATATAACTCTATGTGATCGATCTATCATCATCATCTCCAAATATTCAAACTAGTTTTTGAGTTTTTTTGTGTTATCCAAAACCCGGCAATCAAATTGAAATCTCTTTCAATTAAGCTGCGCATGAAGACTAAACTCCAATTTCTCCAGTCCGTCCGGGTCCGTCGTATATAGCAGCCATATTCAGAGTGTGGAATTTCGCAGCTAGTGGCCTGCAGTACTTTCGCTTGCCACGCCTTTCGGGTGGCGCAGCTGCTGCTGCTGCTGCTGCAGAGAGATAATAAAAATGAAATATTGCTGAAGTGTGTTCGCTGCACAAGAGCAGCATCAGTGTGCTCGGAGCTCTCCGGAGCGGTCTATGGTCTGTGCATTGCCACTGCCATGAAAATCGGATAGCACACATATTTTATGTTGGCTGACTCGCAGAAAAACACATTTAATTTATTGCCAACAGCGGAGTATTACGAATATTACACAAGAGAGCAACAACAACCACAAACGGGCGCCAACTTTCTCCCGACAGTCGGGAGAGAAAGAAATATATATTAGTAGGTGGGCGGCCATCCAATGAATATTGGATAAATCTGTTGACCGACAACAAGCTGAATATAAATCGTGAACGATTTTATTTATGACAATTCATTAGCCGGAACCGGGACCGGAATGGTCATCTCCACCTGTTGTGGACAAGCAGAAAGGGTTAGTTTTGTAATTGCCAATCATTATTTAATTACAGGGTATACCATGGGAAAAACTTAACAATTTAACCAACTGGGTATTCAAAATTTTACAAATGCTCCTCTAAACTACATATCTTATAAAAGAGATTGCGGCGAATTCGAATTATTTCTGCGGCGAATTGAATGGTGCCTTGAAACCGGCTTTATTGTAAAACTCCACAGGCATTGAATCGTCGGCATCGAAGAAATCTGAGTCCCGAGAGCAGCACGGACCCAGTTCCATCTTCACAATCTTTTCGCCCCAGAAGGTAAACATCTCGCGCTGCAGCAGCTCATCCCGCAGCTTGACAATCCACTCGTTGAACGACCAGGGGCCATAGAACCCGGCATCGCTTTTGTACTCCTGCAGCAGCTCGGCGGCCTTCTCGAACTCCGCCTCCGTGGGCGTGCCCTCGAAGAGCAGCTTCCAAATGGTGTTGCGGGCCGCTTGGCCGATCTTATCGACATTCTTCTTGTGAATCTCGTCGGGCACAATGACGGTGGTCAGCACGTAGCGTTTCATCAGGTCCCGGTAGTCGACCAGCGGCTGACTCGTGCTAATCTCCGCCTCAAAGTCACTCGACAAGGCTGCCGTATTGTTGGAGTCCCGTTCCTCATTGTCGGCATCCTCCTCGCCGCTGGCCGCTTTCTCAGCCTTTTCCGCAGCCCGCACCTTCAAGCTGGCCGCAAACGGCGCCACGCAGCCGGCGTGCGCGTAGAACTCCAACGGCGGCTCGTCGTCGCAGTCGAACAGATCCGAGTCCCGGGACCAGCAAGGACCCAACTGCTTGGCCACAATCGTGTCCCGCCAGAAGTCCAGCTGCTGCCTCTTCAACAGCTCGTCGCGCACCTTCACAATCCACTCGTTGTACGGCAACGGCGCATAGAAGCTTGCGTCACTTTTGTGCTCCTCCAACAGCTCGCTCGCCTTCTTCTGTGACTCAGCGTCGGCGGCCGGCTCGCTGAACAGCAATTGCCAGATGATGTCATGTGTGGCATTTGCGATTTTGCGGAAGTTCTCCTTGGTAACCGCATCGTCGACTATTTGGTCCACAGTCACCCGTGTCTCGATCAAACGGACGTAGTCCCCCAGCGGATTCGTCTTGCCAATTGTGAAATCCTCATCCGCCTGCAACAGCAAAATACATTTTAGGTGCGAAACATTCCCGGTTGCACCGTTGACTTGACTTACCTGCACGGGATCTGTGGGACTTGTTTTTTGTGGTGTAGGCGCCATTTCGTTGTCTGCTAGTTCAGTTTTACGCTTTGACATGACTGCTTAAAGTCAGTATATTTCTTAATAAATTACGTTTGTTTTTGCACTGGTAAACAGCACAACTTAAATCGCCAAAATACCTTAAATAAGTATACTAAGTCAAATAATCGAATAGTGTGAATAAATTTTGCTCCACACTTAACAGAAGTCTGGGCAAGTCAGTATTTTTCGTATTTAAAATGTTCGTCTCTTGGCATTTTTGAGTCAGACATTTGCGGTCACACCAATTTCTATTAACAAAAAATATTCGTGCTTAAGGATTTTGCGCTCGTCCACAATTCAATTACAACTAATTTAATTGAAAATTAGTTGCATAATAATTATAAGAATACACACATTATACCACATTTAATTGTGTGTACTTTTAAAATCAAGTGTTGCCCTTTAAGTGCTTCGTTTGTGTCCCATTCACATTTTGTGTGGCAAGTTTGAGGTTACAATATTTGCCCACGGCAGCAAGAAGCCAAACTTTATGTTAATGTCTCCTGCAAGTGACAAATCGCTAAATAAATTGAATATAAAACACTTTTAATGTGAGTGCAGCAGCAAAATAAGCCTGCAACTAACAGAAAACCCCAAAAATCAATTGCATTCGTGCTGCTTGTGTCTGTGTGTGTTGAGTGTTTGTGTGTGTGCGTGAAATTCCACTTCTCGTACTCGAAAGACAACGAAAAAGTCTCAAAGTTATACTCAAATGTGTATGGCAATTGTGGTAAGTGTATAAATGAACGGAAAAATTGCAACATTAATGTATTTAGGCCTTAATTAAGCGAGAGAGGTGGCAGACATTGTGTACATACATAAAAATTCACATTTAATATTTGGACAATGTTGGGGTATTGTAATGAATTATTTTGTTCATTATTCGAATCTTGCTATAAAGTGTTTTTGAGTTAACTGTTAACATGACTGGGTTTGTTTCCACCATTGCAATCGACATGCACTGCCAACTCTCTCGCTCGCTCTCGCTCTCTGACCAGCCTGTGTGTCCGTGTGTGTGTGTATGTTTATTCAGGGCTGTGCATGAGTTAGATTTGCATGAAAATGAGTCAAAATTTATCGAATTGGCGAAATGATTTCATTCTTTGATTAATTCATCTTTAATTGCAATTTTTTGGCTGTGCCTGTGTTCTATTGACCCAATTGCAGCTATTTGAGTACATATGTACAGGTAAATGGCCCATGACGTCGCTAGTTGAAGAAAGTGTCTGCACTGGATTGACCCGGTTACAGGAATAGTAAAAACTAGTGCACAACTGAGAAACTAGGGCATGAACAGCTTTGAGCCAGTTTTGCACACCTTTTTAAATGCTGCTTACTTTCTTTAAGCATTCGTCATTTATACACTGTGTGTAGTTAACTATGTACTTATATCTAAATATGCGTCACTAATATCTAATCTTGCAAACGCTTAAACAGATTTATCATATCAACGTCAACTACAGTAAAAACAAAAACATTCAGCAAACAAAACGCGACGCAAAAAGATTCACAACGCCGGGTTGGCCAAAAGCGAAAAAATCCGAATTGAATCAGTTGAATTTCATTCTAGGCAATTGAGCACGCGATACGCATCTTGTTTGCAAAGTTTTAATATTTTTACATACAAACAAACACAAACACAAATGTACATAAATTGATTATCAGTTTATATTCTTCAAACAATGCCTGTTGGTATGTGCCGTGTACTCTTTAGAGTTATCTTTTAGCTTGTGCATACATACGTACATCGGTACAGATATATTTTATTTGCGTTTGTTTTTGTCTTGTCCCTATCACACTCACACACAGTGAACAACACTCTTGAGAATTTGTCGCAAGATTTTCGATAGTCGCTTCACACAAACATATATACATATATGTATGTATGTACGTACATATATTTTCTCTGGCCATTTGCGTCAATGCAAAAAGAGAAAAAAAAACAAGCGGAACAAATGCATAACAGTAATACATAGCATGCATACACACGCTTACATACATAAGCATTTATACCTGCATATATACATAACATATATGTTTATGTAGGTGTATTCTAATTCTGCACTATTCACCACTGTTAACGAACATTGCAGCATGGTTAATTACTAAAGAGAGAGAGAGGGAGAGACGGAGGAGTGAGTGCAACAGCTGACACACTAAATTGTAGCCGGCTGGTTGTGAATCCGATAACCGTTAATCCAAATGAATAGCATACGAACATATTAACTGCAGTCATTGAGGGAGTATTCTCGGACCTTTTTTTTTGTTGTTTTCAGTTTCCGCTTTGTATATTCACTGCATCTGTCTTGTCCTTGAACAAGTTCAATGATATTCTTACACACACACAACTTTAGTTGTTGCTGTTGTTTTTATATTGTTTATTCTTCATATGAAAATAAGTGGGGAATATGTGTATACATATGTATGTATACAACGGTCCCAATCAAGCGATTATATTTTATTTCATTGCTTATGTCTGTCTGTCTTTCTTTGTGCCAGTTTGAAATTGGGCATATCTACCTAGTATCCACATATTTACATAGTATGTACATTTGAAGGCATACAAACAAATACTTGAAGATTAATGCATTTAAATAAAATGTTTAATTTAGCTTTTGATAGCTGACAATTCGCACTAGGTATGTATGTGTGTGACTAGATTAGATTAAAAAAGATTGTGCAGACTTAAAACAATATTATTCTGTTATTATGTAAGTTAAGGCAAATGATCATTATTGCTGCTCCACAATTTTCCATCTGAGCTTTTAGTAGAGCACTGTTAAAATAAACGATATATTTGTCAACTGAAAATCGTATTCGCATATAGTATTTTTCGCTATTGTCACGTTTCCGTAAGGCGTGCGAATTTCGCCAGTATGTACATGTCATTTCTAAATATAGAAAATAAAGAAAGCGACCAAAACATGCAATACTTACAACGTCAGTAGGCGTTATTGGTTGCCAGTAGGCAAGGGGGCGGGCCAGAGACAGGGATAGCGATAGAACGACGCTACGACACTAAAACCACCAGCCAAGTCTAAATATAGTTAAATAAATATTGTGGTTGGCTCCCAGCTAAGGCGAATTGCATAAAACGAGGACACATTTCGACTGGATAACCTTGTAAAGGGTTCTTTCTGGCATGTGCTTCAGACGTTCAGCAAGCTTGAGTCACTGTTTGATTGATAAAAACAATCGCAACTTGTTTTTTCTTGAGAAATTCTTCGGAACAAACAACTTCCTACAGTACTGAATCCTCCTTCATACATGTACATATGTATGTACATAATGACGTATTTGCTTAACGATAACAAGATGACGCATTTGCCGACTCAAGACGTCATTAAAACGATTGCCTTGTTGCTTGGCTACAAAAGTACAATAGATTATTGGGAAACAACACATACAGTGTGTCAAGCAAGTTTTTTGAAAATGGGAAAAATTTACGTATTTATAACTTCTATTACAAAAGAAAAGTCATTTCTCCAATTGTTAAAAAATTATTTTAGTTTGATTGTTTATGGTTTTTGAAAATAGTATACACAAACACTTGAAAAGGCTCTAGACAAGGCCTTCATTCTAAAAGATACCCTGAACTTGCATTCATACAAAGATTGACTATTTCAAATTGGATTTATTGAAATTTTGGGCGGTTGGTGGAAGGAAAAAAAGTACAAAGTATTTACACGAACATAACCATCAAATTTGGTGCCCCTGGCTCTTAAAATCTTCGAGATGTGGTAAGAAACCCAAATGTTCAAATCGATTTTTATCGATATTAAATGGCAAACATGTTTCGCGTATGGATTAGGAGTATCTAAAGTCAAGAAGTTTAGGTATCTCGTTGCTGAAATCATTGTGTGCATACATATGCACGGACAGATAATGTATTTTTTATTTAAAAAGTTAGCTTGCTTCTGCCTATTACATACACTACTTTTACAAAACTAGTCTAGTATTTATTCATAAATTTTGATTTACATTAAGTAATATTTATGTACCTTTATATTATATTTAATAATAAGCCAATAGAAATATTTGACTAAGTTGTCGAGTTACCCTCGTCTGTAAGTGTCGTATAATTATGACCGACTACCGCAAATCGTCCCGACAGTAACGACAATTCCCATTATCGTAAAAGGGCAGACTAGTAATTTGTATTTAAACTGGGTTTGCTCCACCCTCTGCTCCTCCCAGTTACCCCAGTCGTAGAATCAATAGCTCTGAACAGACTCGTTGGGTTTCAACAAAAGTGTGCTCTAGTTATCATTATGTCTGTCTCATTTATTTAGTGCTCTAAATACTAATGTTTATACAGCATTGTTGAATTTGTTTGTACGCTTAACCTACAGGGGTTTTAACTAAATAAGACTACTTTTAGTTTTTTCCATGAAATTAGTCAGCTTTAAAAATATCTTTTTTATTTAAGGCAGAGTAGGGTTGAAATAGGGTTGATAAACTATCTTTTTAATTTAAGATATCTGCAAAATATTATCAATAGCTTAACAAAATCCTGACGAAGTTAGGCAACTTTTTATTTCAATGTATCTTGTTTATTAAAATGAAGCCTTAAACCATAGGATACATTAACAATATCAAACTACTAAATTAATCGTCAAATTCCGAAGTTTACTTCACTTGATTTTGTCCGATCTGTAAGGGTAAAGTTCAATTTTCGATTAATGAGTACACAACCCATTTCTTAAATGCCATATAAGAAGTGAATGAAAAAAAAAAACCATTGCCAGATAATAAAAGCTCTCCTTACTAGCCAGACTTGTTTTTATGGTACTTTCCTTATTTAGTGTTCAGTGCAAATCGCTTTTTGGACTTTCGTCCACAGACTTGAATCGGTTCAGAATTCATGCCATGTCTGGCCAATGTCTGGGTTTGCTCAAATGTTATTGCATATTATAATAAGGCACGTGTAGACATATTGAATGACGGGCGAATCAAATTTCTTCCCGGCCCTGTTTAATTTCTTAAAAATTTTTTATTAAATACATTAAGCGAGGAAAGGGGTAGATTCCGGCTGTGAATTTTGATCCTTGTTTTTCTGATTATGTTGCAGGCTATTTATTTTTGAGGTACCTTAAACCCGGCTGCTGCCGCTTGACATTGTTAACTGCCAGACATCGAATCCACTTTGTTCTTAACGCTGCACATATGTATCTATATCTATATTTTTTATGTAGACAACATTACCTCCTCGTCGACGTCTCTTCCGTGCCGGCTTTGCTGCTGTTGCCTTTGTTTTGTTTGTCTATCAGCTACATGTTTCACAATGGCATTGACTTGTCTGGCCAGAGTGCAATCAACTTTCAGCTTTGCTTACTTTATCCTCAATTTCTTGGTCTGCTGTTTCCAGCAAAAACTTCAAACCGTTTTCGTTTTCGCTCCCTCGCTCTCTTCTTCCCCCCTCCAAATTATACTGTTAAGGTTCTTCTTCTTTCTGTTCCCGCGTGGTTATCTCAATTATATTTCAAGTTCGTTTATCGATTTTTCTGTTCAAATTATCAGCTTTATTTATGAAAATCGCACAAATTAAATAATATTCCGCTGGTATTTTTATGGTGTGAAAAAGATTAGATTAGTTTATGAAAAGTGTCTCATTGTGCACAATTTAAAATACCAAATATGGAAACAATTTGTCGTCAGATTGAATTAACATATTCCATAAACACCCTAACAAAAAAATCAACAAAGTAGTTGCTGCAATAAATAAAATAAATAAAACATTTACATAAATGGAATAATGCAATAATTTACGACCTGCAAATTAACACAAGATCAGACCTAGTCTACATAACAATTTTTTACTCAAGAATGCTTTGGAAGCCTCGTTAAATATAATAGTGGATACTTTCTCCTCTGCTTTATAAACTGTAAAGAGTATATTGGGTTTTTTCAATATCCGTCTGTCTGTCCGTTCATCCACATAAACGCAATTTAGAATTGTTCAATATTTGTAGGATTTTTAAGTTGCGACGAATATGGGCGTCACTATTCGATAAATTGAAATATATTCTTCAAAGTTAGCTTAAGAAAAAGCTACGTGTATAAACAGCTTATGTTCTTGATGTTCATTAAAGGTCGCACTAACAAATATTGGTATACGCTCACTGAGGGCGTGGCAAATTGATAAAATACAATAATCGTTTAATCTCCCATACTTTTAGAGCTAGGTTCACCAACTTTGGCAGAAAGTTTACGGAAGACCTTTTATAAATATCGAAAATTATAAGTTAAAAACCGAGTAATAATAATTAAGATGTTAATTAAATTTTAATTTCATTGCATTTTTCATTGTATAGCATGTTCTATGAATACTTCGGATTTGAGAATCTGTCTGTTTTATATACTGTAAACGAGTATTGTGCTGTCGGTGACACCCTTTTTTCGAACATTGTATTTTTAATAGAATCATAGTGAATTACATATCAAACAGCAGTCGTGAACTTGACACACACACACACAGATAATATACAAATTATTTGCAGTGATATTCTACATGTATAAGGTTCCTATGATATACCCCCAGTAAATTTGTGTGCAGTGAAGCGTGGCAAGGGGCCTTGTGTCGTGGGGAATAGCTGATTGAAAAGCTCGTGTGGGGCTGGATTACATAATAAATTGCAATTTCCACAACAATTGGGTACCTGTTACTTAACAACTAGATATTGCCTACAGTACGATAAGTTTAAACTGGTTTCAATTAAAGCAGCATTTCCATTTCCACATTAAATTCACTTGCAACTGTTTTGCGGCCTGACCTTGTCTGCTTATTGTCGTGGGCCTCATTTAATTGTATATAACTTAACTGTCCCAAGTTGGTTGCTTGGTTTGTTATTTTTCTTAAATAACAACTATTAACCTTGACTCGAGAAAGTTTCTGTGATATGACAATGGATAGCATTTATAAGTTTGCCGAGGTACTTTTCATGCTTCAACTTTTTATTCAGTTAATTACATAATATTTAACATGTTCGGTGCTTGTACATGGATGGTACACATAGATATGTATGTATATACATTTTTAGATGCTTAATGGAACAAAGCAACAAAAATTCAATATAAGAATGTCCAAAAATAAAAACATTTCAAAACATAGGCCGGTGTCTTTATATTTATCGTTCTCTCTCTCACTCTCTTTTTTTTTTGCTATGTTTTTGGCTTTTTGGAAATATCTAATTTTTAGAGGACTCATCTCCGACCTCATAATGCATATGTATAAATGTACATCTTAGGGATTGGCACGTGTCAGATTTGTTTTACAACACGTTACAAACCTTAGAGACTATTACTAGAAATCATGCCATTAAACTAAATTACTTTCAATTGCTATAAAATGTACAAATTTTTTAATATATTTTTTATTGTTATTGTAATGTTACTTTAATATTGTTAAATTGGCCATCCACTTAAATTTATTTTTAGCCCTTTTATGTACACAAATACATATATATATATACATATATGTATGTATGTACGAAATACTTTAAGAAAATTTGCTGGACCGAAAATACTTTAGGACAATTGAGAAATATTTAAGGCGACAACAATTAAATGTATTTATGAGATGCATTTCGGCCTTAATATTGCGCCAGAATGTGAAATCTTTGCACCGAGATGGGAGCATTGCACGTACATATGTATACATCCATTACATATGTACATATGGATGTGCCTGACAGACAAATGTACGTAGATGATGCTTGTCGAGTATTAAAATGTGCGTCACAGCGGGAGGGGAGCGCAGTGCTCGGCAACTGGCAAAAAACAAAAAAAAAAATTTACTTGTAGAGGAGAGCAAAAAAAAAAACAAACTAAAGCGGGTTCGTTCAGTCGAGTTATATGCGTCACGTCCTCACTCTCGCGCTCTCTTTGTTTTTGCGTTCTCTCTTGTCTGTGGGGCAATTCCTCTCATAGTAAATGTCGGTGGGACTTTTGGTCGGCATGCTCCCGCAGTGAGTTTGCAACGTTCAGTCGATAGCAAAAGATGAAAGAGTGCTCATCGCGCAGCATTTGGTGTTTGCTCAGTGTTGTAATCGATCAGCGACTTAGAATTGACACCTGTCGATATCTAATCGAGATTCTATCGCGCCGCATTACTGGCGACTAAGATTAGAGTCGGTACAAAAAAAAAAAACAATTGCAAAGCTAAAACTATAACAAGAAACGTAATTTGTGCAAATAACCAGTGTCATCATTGTCCATGCATATATACATATATATTTACACATAAATTTATATATATTCAACATATTTATATACATTGTTTTTCATTTGTATACTTGTGTTTTCCTCTGTGTGTGTGGGTGTGTTTGTTATTTTCGCAAAGACGCAAAACAAAATACATTGCATAAGTCAAGTAAAAACCAGACGAGAAATAGCCAAGTAAACAGCTGATATTCAATTTTTCTTCCGTGCGGTAAAATCGGTTCGCGTGATTCTGTGCTCCTAATGCGCAAGAGGTAGAAACAAGTGAAAGTTGCCTTATGTGCAAAAATAAAAATCATGTGCCCAGCAGAGTGACTAAAAACATCACAACTAAATATACATACATACAATATACATATATATACAAAAACCATTTGCGAATACAAATCTATATAATTTCCAACGGTTTGTTAATTAGTTCCACGTTTCCCTCAAAACACCAGCAGTTTTTCGGTATCGTCGTCTGGCTCGATTAGTAATATATATTATATACACGTATATATATTAATCGCAGTGTTTTGTGTACAGCAGACTTCAGTTTTTGTTTTCTTTTTATCAATATCATGCCAAAATTCAACAGAATTGAATTGTTTCAGTGTTTGTTTTGTTTAAGACCTGAATACCGACAAGCCCAACACCTTCAAACAACGCCAATTATTTTCTAGATATTATCTATATTAGTATCATATACATATATATCTCACAAAAGATATGCCTCACATTGAAATATATGTATATAGCTTAGCTTGTGTGTGTTATACAATAATATTTTCTTCTGTCTATATTTGAAGGCATGATATATATTATTTTCGAAAAAAGACAAAGAATACAAGTGTATATACTTGGAAATTATTTTCATTTGTTTTATTTTTTTTTATCGCCTTTGTGTCTGATATATAAATCCATTTAAAGCATCTATACATATTTAATAATTATCTGTTGTTTATTATATACTTTTAACGCTTTTACTAACCATTCTATTTTCTCACATTATGCTTACAGTTGGTTAGACCTGTTCCCACATCTATGGAGTTTCATCTAGACAGTGCAGAATACTGCCAGGCACAGCACAAATAAAAAGTAAGCCAAATCGAAAGTCAAGAAACCTAAAACTCAAGGGTAACATTTTCTATATAATTGAAATTGTGGAATTGGGAACTACGCTAACCTTTGGCTAAACTAATGCATAAACAACAAAAACTTACTGTCGAAACGAACATCAAATTCTTTCTTTGCGTGTAATTCAACGAAATGTGCTTTTATTACTCCATCGCAATTTTTCAACAATTAAAACAATTAAAGAAAATAAATTAAGGCCAACTATACATTTTCGATTTAATCAAGCTAATTGAGAACTCAAGTATGGCTGATTTACAGTTGTTGTCTTAATTGTTTTCAATTTAAAACTTCATCAATCCAGTTGTCCATTGTTTACAGAAGATATCGACGACTCCATGAAAGACAAAAAATTACTTGCTCATTTTATTGTTAATGCTGGATCCAATTTTAATTGGATTGTAGCCCAAATTTTTCAGCATAAATTTTGACTTTTGTTAGGAGTAGAATCGTTCTGTATTTTCTTAATAAATGTAACTAAATACAGTTTGATAAATTCATTTATATTAGAGTTCGTCTTTTTTTCTTTACTAATACATATTCATTACTAATACCTATTACATATAATATATCTCGAGTTTTGCATTATTTTGTATTACTGTTTTTCATATAGATTTATATAAATATATATATTTTTTGTGTATGCCCATTAAGTGTGAAATTTGATCAAATTGGCGGTTTAATTAGCTGGTAATACGTTAAAGTTTAATTTATTTATATATGAGAGCTTGTTCTAATTAAAGACTAACCGAAATTTTGACTGGGTCTTAATTGTAATTATATTAACAACTTAATAACATTCAGTTTATTCAAACAAAGTTAACGTTTAACGTTAAATCTTTCAGTCAAATCATTCTTAACTCTAACTTTCTCAGTTGATAACATTGATTATTTAACACAGTTTACTGTCATGTTGCAGGTAATCAAAACGCAAGGAAGGCCGCGATAGCCTGAGACAACGCTGTCACAATCCCCGGAAGTCAACGGACGACAAATCAGATTCGAAACGTGGACAGCTGCGATAGTGACAGAAGGGCGATAAGCCAGAGATTGGGGAAGGAGTAAAGTATCAAACGTCTGGAAAGTTGTAAAGCGTCGGGAGCCACAACGAAAAGTGTTGGAAAACAGCAATTGTAATTGTAGAAAAGCAAAAACTGCGCTCGAAATAAATTCATTTAATTTGATAGATTCGCGTTAGTTGCGCGAAATTAACAGGGATTTTTTGATAGACGTCTTTGCGTTCAAACACAGAAAACTCTTTTTATTTTTTTGTGATAAGAAATTGAAGAAACCCAAAATTGTACTTAATAATTGAACTAATAATTTATACTTAACAAATAATTACTTCTGTGTGTTTCTGTAGAAGTTTAAAACATATTATTATATTTATATATATATTTACAAACAATTTTAACAATTCTAAAAAACAACTACATCTAAAAACTAAGCTGAATTTTTTCGACTAAATAAAATTGAGTAACTTCCCCAGGTCAAATCAAACAATTTAGCTCAGCAAATTTGAAAAAATATATATATAAATACCGAATACTAAATTAGTTTGGTAAAAAAAAGAAAACAAAGAAGCGATTAACATATTGTAAAAGAAATTTATCCATTTAGTAATCATACAAGAAATAAGTTTAACAAATTTGTAAAGTTAATTAAGTTAATCATCAAAATGCGTCAAAAAGATCTGCGCCCAGCACCTGCTCTTATTGAGTATAAGGGCATGAAGTTCCTAATCACCGATCGACCATCAGACATAACTATTAATCACTATATAATGGTGAGTCAGTGTAAATCTCCCAACGCTTGGCCAAAATAAATGTTTCTATCTGATTTTTGCAGGAGCTTAAAAAGAACAATGTTAACACTGTGGTGCGCGTTTGCGAGCCTAGCTATAATACGGACGAGCTGGAGGCGCAGGGCATAACGGTCAAGGATCTAGCTTTCGACGACGGAACTTTTCCGCCGCAACAGGTCGTTGACGAGTGGTTTGAGGTTTTGAAGGATAAGTAAGTAAAAAACAATTTCTTATGTAGGCTAAGTCTCAGTGTTTTTGGAGACTCTCAGTTTCATTTATTGATAAAACAGACGTCATGTTTAAATTAATTATATTTTATACATACACATATATTCATTTCACAAACTATTTTATATTTGCTGGCAATATGAAAAGTTTGAGCTATTTACCTGAACAATTTATACGATATAGAAACTTTTATTTAATTCAAGTTCTTCAAATATTAAAAATATTTTAAATGTTTAAATGATGTTTAAATGAGGATTAACGATAATCCAGTACATTTTCGGTCTATATAACATAGAAGAATTAGCTAACTTTATTTTGCGAATTTGGTCAAATTTGGTTTGGATAACTTAGAAAACGAAAAAAATATTTCTAAAGTGTTCCTTTGGGAGCTATATGTTTTCGTGATCTAGTGCTGATAGGCATTTCAACACATATTAGGATCACCATCGCCACAACCAAAGGAAATAAACAAACAGAAATGTTTGTACATCTAATTTCCCGACAGATCGCTCCTGAGGGAGCTATAAAAACTGATAAAAATTTTGGTCTTATTTTATATTGTGTTCTATTAGAATCAATATAAGACTTAGCGACTAATTTACATAGAAATCGCCAAACTAAAAGATGTAAACATGTAAAAGAAAATTAATTTATCTACGAAATTTTTCTTTTCAAAAATATTTTAATTGTTTCTTTGTTATATCCTATAAATATTTTGGTCAGAAATATTCAATCTATGCTCAAATATTATAATAGCTAAGGCACGTTTACAAGCATACAACAAAATATATTTTGTATTACAAAAAAAAAAAAAAAAAAAAAAAAATTTTAAATTAGTTTTTACATAAGCGATACCAAAGTTGATTTTTATCAATTTATTCAGTATTATTTATTGCTTTGTACACTGACAATATGAGAACATCCAAAAAAAAAAAAAGATAACTAATAATTATTGAAGAACTTAAAACATCGAGCTGCTAACAACATTCCCAGAGCTGTGCTTTAATCCTCATCCAAAACAATCAAATATAAATATTCACAAAATGTATATTTGCACCATAACCAAAAGTAGTCCTCGCTTAGGCTTTGCTGACCTTTTCAGTTATTATCTTAATCAAGCAATCATTAAACTCAATAATTTCTTTAAAAAAAACAGGTTTCCCCCTTTTTTATTTGTATATAAATCATTGCTGATTATGTACTATATATACATATATATTTATTTTACTGTATATACCATTTGCAATAATATTCAATTACTTAGTTTCCATATTTGGTTGTTTTGTTTTGTTTTCCCCTCATTCTAAATACTGAAATCTAAGTTTTAATGAATATATAATTTTCGGTGTGAAATTCTTACCAACTCTTCCTATAAACCTGTATGTACGCCGTTTCATTTCTTCGTTTGTGTGCTATTATCCGCTGGCTAGTTTTAGAAAGTCCAAAAGCGCCACACTATCCTACTACAAACATAAGCGTTTTTCGCTCAGACACATACCAAAAACAGCTCCAATGACAGCAGCCACAACCCGAGCCAGTCTCTCGGCAGCAGTAACACCAGCCACAGCTACAGATACAGATACAATGCCCCTAACAGCAAATGAAACAGATACAAGCGAAGCAGCAGCAATTTTTAATAATACTGCATTCGTTGATAATGAAACTTGTCGGTAAGCGTAGCCTCGATGCTTTGTAACCTAGATTACGTACAAGAATTTAAGCAAGCATTTTCTGTTTTCGATTAATAAATGCCAAATTTGAACAATTACTAAGTATTCTGTTTCTCCAATTATAAATATGTGCCTGGCCTGCCCTAATCTAATCTCCTTATAAATCTCTTTCTTTCTTATCGCAGATACCAACAGAATCCGGAGGCTTGCGTAGCCGTACACTGTGTGGCTGGACTGGGACGTGCCCCCGTTTTGGTTGCACTTGCACTCATCGAATTAGGCTTGAAATATGAAGCAGCTGTTGAAATGATCAGAGAGTGAGTGCATCACAAATAATTGAGCTTTATAAATTACTAAACTAATTGTATCTTTTACCCAATTTAGTAAACGACGCGGCGCCATCAATGCCAAGCAGCTCTCATTTTTGGAGAAATACAAGCCAAAAGCGCGGCTAAAGCACAAAAATGGCCACAAAAATTCATGTTCTGTGCAATAGATTTCCAAAACCATATGTATATTCCCACCAGATATAAAGTGTTCATTTTTTCAACAAAAAAAAAAACAAAAACAAAAGAAGCAAAACTTAAAGAAAAACAAACAAGAAACCAAACTGTAAAACTCTATAATTGCAAATTCCGCTACAATCCATAGATGAGAATTAATCGCAACAAGTCGCAGCCCAGTTATTTTAATCAAAATCTCGTATTGGCATCAATTGTATTTATTGTATGTATTAATTAATGTATTTTATTTTATTTAATTTCCCAAACAACACGCGGTCTTAATTTTATGTCAAGCCCAAATACCCATGAAATGATTGTAGAAGGGCATAAACGTAAATGTAACAGTAATAGTAGCAGTAATAGAGTAGATGAAGTACCTATCCAAAAACCTGTATCCAAATAAATTGAACAACAAACTGTCGAGGGTCAGGCACCATAGGCAACATAATGGTTAATATGTTATTTGCAATATAGCCAAAGGGTAAAGAAATACACAACAATAAATTAGATGATAAAAGTTCTACAAAACAAAAAAAAAAACAAAGCATTAAACAACAACGACTACTCGGTGTAGCCAGATATAAACTGTATGAAGTTCTTTAACTAAAACAACAGTGCAACAGACCTGCTTTATAACTAAACGCTGCATTTGATGTAAACGATCGACAAATGTACTTAATCGCATGTTTAGTTTAGTTGCGCGCCCATCCGATTCAGTTAACAGTGAGCGAAATATTCTAAAAAAAAAAGCCTACCTAGAGGTAGAGCAACGAATTCGTGAATCTGAAGAATTCGTTGCCTAGATATCCTATCTTAAGCTGATCAATGTTTTATCGTTTACTGCTGTAAACTACTTACGAACTCGGATTTTATATTGCTAAACATCTTTTTATGTGCTTAATGGTAATGGTAATGGTCCTATAGTTTCTTGCTTATTTCTGTAAAATACCAAACTTCGCTGAATAACTATTTATAATTATTAAATCAAATACAATATGCATAATAAATAATTACACTACATACAAATTTTTACATTAATGACTACATACATTTAAACGATATATGCAGCACTTGCAATACAAAAATACAAAAAAACAAAACAGCAGAATATATATAAAACACTAATGAAAAATGAGAAAATGAACATGAAAGAAAATGAAGCAAACCTTATATAAACAAAACAAAAAAAAACAAAACGAAAACATTTAACAAATTATAGTCAGGATAAAGCAGAAATTATAAAATTAAATGCTTAAAATTAATTTATCCAATATTGAATTGTAATTTTTTAAAATGTTAGTCATTACAATGAAATAAAACGATATATAAAAAATTTGACATTTTGTATAAAATGCTGGTTTTTAATTTGTTTATTTGCTTAAACTACATATTTAATGTCCCGCTTGCTTCTCCATCGTCTGACGCATCAAGTTGTCGAGTATATGTATAAATGTATACAAAAAAATAATAGCCAAAATATCTGGCAGCCTTTACTTTTTGCGCATGGGACCTGAAGAAAACTCTATTTGTTCTATGGTGAAATTAAAAAATCGCTCTCATCTTAGTTTGCAAAATAAAGTTCGACAAGTGCAATAACATTTTTAGCGTACAGCATGCAATTAAAATGTTGAAAATATTTTGATTTTCATAAGGACTTTAGTTTATGTAATTCTGTAATGAATTTTTCAATTTGTTTATGGTCAAAAGAGACAGCTTAAAACTTAAGACATTCTTTATTGCTATTAATATTTTGGAAAAAACGACTTTTTAAACTTCTGGGAACTTGATCTTTATAGGAGGCCATCGGAAAACTGTCGGAAAATGTGTTGAGTCCAGATTTAAAACTGACGAAGCTATATAGATTGATTCAGTGATCCATGTACCCAGTGACGAGAATATATTTCAAGTTTCAAATCTCTTGCTATTTCACATCGTGAATTGTATCCATGGCTTATCCATTTATCCTAGCACACCGACGCAATATTGGTTTCTTCATCTAAACTGGTGTCCAAGAAGTGTTGAGTAAACTTGTAAACAACACCGATCCGGATATTGATTTAAATAAAAGACGCACGTACTTGTTTTAGATGGCTCTGACGAGTTTCCTGGCACGGGTTTCACAGAATCCACCAGGATATCAGCGTAAAAATTATAGAAATTGCTCAGAAATACGAAAAGTACAATCAATTATTATTTAACGATGTTCGCTTTATTTGCATATGTAAATAAATATATATTGATAGTAATTACAACTAATAACTCTTACATTTGTTGTGTTTTTGGGGGCACGCACTCGATTAGCTTTGTTGCCGGTTTCGCTCTGTGTACATAATTGCTTATTGAATATGGTAAACTTAAAATTTCAAAGCGTGTACATTTTCGTCAATATATGTTGCTTTTGATTTAATGATAATAATTTCTTGTGTGATATATTTGCATATTCAAAATAACGCAAAAGATATTCCAAAATGTGATTTACATCACATTAACAGAACGCACGCGCTGTTAGCCAACGGTGATCTAGTAACATGTGTTGCGAGCTGTGCTAGTTAGCCAACAGCGCTGTTAATTAACAGCCAATGTAAATGGGATTCTAGCTGGATTTTGTTGTATGAAAGTAAAAATTATAATTATTTGAAAGTAAATGTTTATTAAATTTTTGTTCACTGCTCTCTCTATTTAGAAGCTATGCATTGAAAAAAAGTTAGCCGCATAGCCAAACGAGAGTCGAGTTGTAAGTAAAGACTAGACAAATAGTTTGTTTTTGGGATATTCTTTAGAATTTCTGCGTGCAAGGCACCGAAAACACAAAAGCGTTTTTTAAATAATGCAAGCAGTTGCAGTTTAAGTTTTCAATTTTGTGATATAAGTAGTTAGGTTAGTGGAAAGCAAAAACGTAAATCATATATATACATGTGTAAAAAAATATATATACCCTTTCGCAAATCCACTTCAGTTAGTTTATCTTTATCTTATATACATTTTTCATTTCGCACACCCTTCGTTTCGGTTTATACACAAAAATTATCGAGAAAAAAATAAAAAGTATTTCGTAATCTAAATGTTTCGTATCTTTAAAGTAAGCACGTACATGGAAATAAATACAAAATTGGCAGAAAAATCATATATTAATGTTAAGAAAATAAAAAGCTGCTTTGGAACTGTTTGCACTAACTGACCGCGGTAAATTAAGCTGTGTTGTTAGAATATAATCTGCTGTTGTTGTTGTTGTTGTTGTTGCTTGTGGTAGCTTCAAGTTAGCCGCCGTTGCGCAAACATTTGAATATTTCATTAATAATAACTACTAAATTTAAACATTTTACTACAAGTATTTACAAATCACAGCTACAAACACTAAGACAGCGGGTGTGACCAGTGTTGCATAACATCGACAACGACTCTTAAAAAAACAATGAAGAAGGCGACGGCGACGGCGGCAGCGGCGGTGACTCACTGAAGAAACCCTTTTTACGTGGCTTTGTTGCAATTACATGAATATTATAATATATAAATATAGAACTAAATAAAAATAGTATCGCTGCTTAAGGCTTTGTTGCTTGCTTAATGAAATCATAGTCCGGCGCGCTTATCTTGAGTTTTCTTGCATACGTATATGTATGTGTAGGTGTAGGTGTACGTATGTGTGTGTGGGTGTGTGTGTATATGTATGTGTTCGTTTCGTTTACAGCCAGCCTCCTTTGCGGCCAAACAATAAGGAACTGACCGAACCCACAAAGGACTGGGCAATGCTCTGTGAAGCCGCCTTCGACTCGTCGACGTTCGCGGCTGCTCCTCTCGAAGCTGCTGCTGCTGCTGTGCTGCTGTCCGAGACCTTGCCCAGGTCTGGTCGCACCCGCCCGGGGTTATTACCGCCGGCAATGGTGCCCAGATCGGGTCGCTGCGCGGCCATGCCGTTCTTGAGGTTGCGTCGGGACTTTTGGCGCTGCATTTGCTTGATGCGCGTTTCGCTGGCAGATGCAGAGACTCCAGTTCCCGTTGCCGTTGCTCCGCCTGCTCCCGCCGTTCCTGCTGCAGGCTTTGACGTTTTCGTTGCTGTTGAGGATGCTTTGGGCTTCAGTTGCAGCACAATGCCCTGATCGTCGCTGTCCTCGCTGTTGTATGCGCTAGTTGTCGCACTTCCCATGCCCATTCCTGTGCTCGTGCCCATTCCTGTGCTCGTGCCCGCGCCCGTGCTCGTATCCAGCGTGGCCGTTTTTGGGGCCGCTGGCGTGGGCGATTTGAGGCCGCGATGCAGGACGCCCTTGATTTGTGCGCGATCAAAGTGGATGTCGTCCACGATGCTGTTGCTGCTGGTGTGCAAGCTCTGCAGGCTGTCGCCGCTGCAGCTGCTCAACTGCGACAGCGGGGAGCTGCTGCGATTGGCGATGCCGGCGCCAAGTCCGCGCTGTGCGCTGATTATGTTCTCCAGTCCGATGCTCTCCACCTTCTCGATCAGATTGAGCGAGCGCAGCGCTCGCCTCTCCAGCTGGGACAGCATCACCTTCTGCTGGTGCTGCTGCTTGCTCAGGCTCCGTTGCAGCTGCAGCTCGCTGGGTCCCACCAGCTTGCGTCGTATCAAATCGGCGCCCGAGGAGAGCAGTCCGAACAGCGGCTCCGGGGACTGGGCACGCGGCGGCGAACCCTCCGGACTGTTGCAGGGCGTCACAGTGGGCGAATAGTTGGGGCCAGCGGGCGTGTTGAGTGCGCTCGGCGTTACCGCTTTGATGCCGCGCTCGTTCAACATGCCGGCCAGGCCCAAATTGACCGAAAACGTAGAACAGGAATTCTTGCGGGACATCCCGGCGCGAGGCGTAGCTGGACAACTGTTAAACGACAAATAAAAAATTACAGTTAAATAACATTGATAAGGAACAAAAGTTTTCCACGTTACCTTGGCTGTCTTGATGTCGAAGTGGAGGCCATGCGCGAGGACATCTGTGACTGGGAAAGGAACGACAAATCGTTGACGAATCCATCGTCCGGATGCATGACCATGCTGTTCGTATATGTGTACGTGCAGCCGGGCGCCTCAAACTGCTTGCCCAGGCCCAGATCCTCGCTGACGTCCTCCTCCACGTCGGACAGCGTATAGATTTGCATGCCCAGATCGTCGAGGCCACGACCGCCGCGTATTGTGACTCCGGGTCGCTCCTCCAGCAGGCCACTGAGCGTGGGCGTGGCCAGGCGCGACCAATGATGCAGCGTCTGTGAGCCCTCCATGGGCTTCACAATCTGAAGTTTCTCTGGAAGACGCCACTGATGCGTCGTTAGGCCCGACGAACCCGATCCCGTCGACATGATGCTGTCCGGCGTGCGCACACCCATCGGCAAAGTCAGACCAGCGCCGCCACGTCCGTGTGTGGGCTCATCATAGTTGTAGGTGCCGACTGGCGCGTGCGAGAGCATCGCACGGCGGGCCAACACCTCGGCGGGCGTTAGCCGCTTGAGTGCCGCCTCCAGCTCCTTGGCACCTGGGGCGCCGGGCACACCGGATGGCTGCGCCGGGTATCCGTCGTCCGACTGCGAGTTGAGGCTCTCGCTTGATAGTGTCTTCAGGCCGAGGGAGTTGCTGCTGCCACCGCTGGCGCCGCGATAATAGGAGCCCGCCGGATACGCCATTGGGGCCATGCGCGGCCCAGAGGCACTGCTCATGGACATGGCGCCCAGTTGAGTCATCGACACATTGCCGCTGTCCATGTAGTTGCCACTCTTGGTGGCGCAGCGCACCGTGTCGAAGGCCCGCTTGTACGGCGGCAGTCCATAGATGCTGCTGGAGCCGAGACTGGCGGACATGCCGCCCGGCATCTGCGACATCATGCGGCTGATGCGATCGGCACAGCGCTGGCTATCACCCGAAATGCCCGAGTCCAGGCTGTTCTCCGAGTAGAGCGAGGACTCCATTAGCTCCGATTGCAGCGATTCGACGGCGACTGCGGCAGCGGCGCCATTTGTGCCCAGGCCGCCCAGGAAGGAGCTGCGCGCCTGTGGCTGGGCGCGCTTGCGCTGCTGCTTCAGCTGATCCTGGGCAGAGTGGAGCAGGGCGAGTACCTCCTCGTACCTCTGCTTGAACTCCACCAGCTCAAGCGCAAGCGCATTTTGATTCTCCTTGGTCACGTGCAGCAGCGACAAGTGCTCATCGTTGTCCTGCGTCAGCTGATGCAGTCGCATTTCCGCTTCCGCCAGACGAGCCGTCAAGCTGACAATCTGCTCGTGCTGGAGCCGGTTCTCCTCGCGCTGTCGCTCCAGCTCCAAGCTAATATTGTCATATTGCGAATTTGCATCGCTCAGCTGGGAACTGATGTCCGCCATTAGTCGCCGCTCGTGCTCCTCCACCTCGTCCGTCTGGTGAGCCAATTGCGTGGCCTCGCTTTTAAGCGTTTTATTCTCATCCAGCAATGAGTTCACCTTCTTCTGCAGCAGATCCAGGGTGATCGACTTGGACATGGTGGGCGTGTCTATTTGTTGGCGTAATTCATTTAATTTCATATTGAATGTTCAATTCCAATCCCAAGCTACTTACCAGCATCAGTTCCATCGTCTGCGTCGTTGGTCAGCACCGAAATCAGTTCGTTCTTCTTGTGCAGCTCGTGCAGCAGCTGGGCGCGGTCATCGTTGGCGGACTTGAGATCCGTTTCCAGATCGGTGACACGCGCTTCTAGCGCATTGTTTTGCGTCAGTAGCTCCTTGCCGATTTGCACCGTCAGCTCCAAATCCTTTTCCTTCTCTTCGAGCAGACGCGTCACGGCTTCAATGTCATCGTAGGCGCGAGTCATCTGGCTAACGCGGTTACCACATAGAACTGAAAACAAATTAAAATTTTTTAAATTACATGTTAAAATAACAAATTTATTTATAAAACTAGCTGCAATATTAATTACAAGAATTAACCTATCGACCTATCGATTGCCAGGGATGCAAGATCATTGCACAAGGCGCGATTAACAGGCTTAAGATATCGATAGCAGGGCTGCCAGATCATTGCGTAATCAAAAACCACCCAGAGAACCAGCAAAAATACCTTCCAAAAGCAATTGCTCATTCTGCTGCTCCCTCTCTGCCAACCCGAAGGCCGGCAGACCAAACTCATGCGCTGGCGTCGACACTGTTGTTGCTGCGCTGCAACCAGCTGCGAATTCGAGTTCATCTTCGTACTCAAGTTCATCTTCGACGATGCAAAAGTCGTCGTCGTTGTCGTGCCAATTGCTCGACGCTCTCGTTTGGCACGCAGCAAACGCGCATTCCTCTAAATTGTTTGTTATTGCTGTTGTTGTTGTTGTTGTTTCTGTCCCAACGGAATCCACAGCATCCACAAGAGAGCTGCTGCTGTTTTGAGTGGCTAAAAGTCGATGCACAATGTCGCCGGTAGCAGGCGCCACATTAACAGCAGCCAATTGCCGCCAACCCCCTCCTATCGTCACCGTCTCCTTCTCCACCACCTCGTTCGTTGCAGCTCCTTCGGCATTGTTTACGTGCGTCATGGTCCAAACAAATTGTTCTGTTTTTATTTCTGTTTGCTTCTATTTCTATTGATCCCTTTAGTCACGCAGCATTTTTTGCATTCTGTGCGTAGTTTCTTTTTATAAATGTTTTTAAATTCGTTGCGTTTGAGCTCCTTTTCATTCTGTTGTGCACTGTCTTATGTAATAAACAAATTCATTGTAAAATCTGCTGCCAAGGCACTCGGTTTGATTGTTGGGTGGTGGTGTTTGCAGTTTTTCTCTGCGTTTGGTGGTTGCTGTTGGTTGTTGTTGTTTGGGGTTGCGTTCACACGTTAGTTTAGTTCTTTCCACAGGTCACATGACTTTGACGATTTTTTTAATTTTAATTTTTTCCATTTAGTTTGTCTAATAGCGTTGTGCGAATGATTGGCAACAACAAGCACTTAAATTAATTGCTAAATTAATGCGAATTGTCTGAAGTCACCAGAGAAACTGAAACTCTCATTTCTCAATTGTCGTCGCTCTCGTGCGCTCTCTTGCTCTCTCTCTCTCGTTATATTTTTGCCACCCACTCTGCGCGTGCTGAGTGTGCGCAAAAGCGTTTTCTGCTTTGCTTTCAATAAACATTCAGCACAAAAACCTAGCTTAAACATCCAAACGAGTATTCCGATATATTTTTAGCCGTGAGCACAACTCTGAAACTCTCGAATTCAAAACCACTTCTTGCAAGCGCGACGCACACACACAAACTGAAACAGCGGCAGCGGCGGCGGCGTCGACGCGACAGCGCAGCAGGCAACTGCAGGCTGCAGCGTACAGCTTGGAAGTAAAAGGCGTTTTCCCTAAAGACGACAGCTCGAGTGAAAGGAAAATAACAGCAGAAATGGCTGGTGAAAAGTAATGCAACAACAACAAAACAGCTGTTGGTTCTATGGGGAAATACAAGTAATAAACTTAAGCAAACGGGCAAAACTCACGTGTTGAAAATATCTGCACAGATTGGATTTCTAGTTACTTTTGGCTGCGAACTGCACGCGCGTTTCACTTCACTGGGCACAGTTGGTAATCACAATAGCCACAAGGCTGTGGCCAGTCCAAAGGTTGTGAGACATTAACAAACGCAAAAACTTTAAACACAATTCTAAGGTAAAAATAAAAAAAAAACCAGCCGGACAAACGGCGCTCCAAACTCGTGACGGAGCAACGTAGCCAGACAGATTGACTCACACACACACGCGTAAATACAGTTCACAATACACAAGCACGCAATTCGAGAATAGATGTTGTTGTTGTTGTTGTTGCTGGACGGCCCACAGGAGGGTTAAGTTTTTTTTGTTCGCAATTTTTATCGATGCAGCGTGTTTTTGTTGATTGATATTTATTTTAGGAAATATAATAGAGCACTGAATGAAATTTTCGTTTACATTTTGACAATACTTTCTAGTATTTTAGGCAGTACAATTGGCACAAATTGTGTAATTTGCGGATTAGCAGATACACGACGAACGCACAGAGTGAATTTGACTGGCTGTGTGTTTTGTTGCTGTATTGGAATCCACCACCAAAGTTGGCATCCACACGTTAAAAAAAGAGAGCCAACAAATACGCTGTTATTGCTCTGTTATGGGCACACTGTCGCTCTTCTGTTAAGTTCGCTCCCGCCAAACAGTGAGAGAAACTAGATAGCATTGCCAGCATAAATTAATATACCCTTGAAGAGGTTTGATGAAAACTTATCAGTTTAACGTTTAATAAAAGTTGGGATACATTGAACATTAATTTAATGCCATATGAATCAATATGATCAGGCTAATTATAAACTTATCATTAATAGACTCAGTCAGAAATATAATAATATATTCGAAAGGGTACCACTTGTTCATTACATCGAAAATTACTTAATATATGATATCTGATATCTGCAATGTGATAATTTAAGCGGCTGTATAATAAGCTTTAATTGTTTATTTGTCTGATATATCATATTCCTTATCTTATTTTTATTGCTTTTTCGAGACGAGCAAAGCGAGAAGGGAAACCGGAACCAGTCTACCTAAATTAAGTCCCATTCATGTTAAGAGCGCAAAAACCGTCGCGGGTGATTTTCCGCGTATTCAGAATAATGCATTTCCCTAGAACGCTAACACCTACAAGAACAATGCAATTCAGGTAGAAATGTCGAGTTAAGGTAGATTAAAAAATATTCTAAAAACTTGAACCAGTTTGAGCCTCTAAGCTACTAAATACTTTTTAGCCCGTGTCCGAACCCAAAATAAATACGTGAAAATATATTTATTTATCGACAGCGAACTTTATATTTTAAAATTTGTTATATGAATTTTTGTTTTTTTTTTTTTTACTGATTTTGGATATTTAAGTTAATATAATCATCAATGCAATTAACATTAAGTCTGGGAAAACTCATGTTTTTGTGGTGGTCCAGCATGGGAAAAGTTCCTGACTAAGTTTGCCCAGGAACTAGAAAAACACATGAAAAACTACAGGAAATATTTTCTTAATGTCGTCGGTCATTAAACTACTCACTTAACAACTTTAGTCTTGACGGTAATAGAACTTCACGTCGATTTCTGATGTCGGACGGACAAAAAAAAATGAAAAGAGAATACAAATTTTAAATGATCCGCAGCTCTTGAACATTAGCGGAGATAATCAGCCAGTCATATCTTCGCTAACTGACTGACTGAGATAAGGGCAAAAACTTTAAGCACCCGACACTTAAAAAAACGCGGCGAAAAATTGCAAACCCTAATGGAAAAGCTTATCACAGTTCATACCACAAGAAGAGATCATGTGCTTGGTCGGGGCTTTAGTAGTTTTTTTGTTTCAAATTAATTTGCCAGAAGTTGTATAACACTTTTCACACCACACATATAAAAATATATTAGTACAGAAATCGATAACGATTTGTGCAAATATCAACTTTACCGGCGGGATCTAATGAAGCCAGAACAACAATGACAACATTTTAGCGGCAAGTGGGTATTAAAAAGAAAGAGAGAGAGAGGGAGAAAAACATGCGAAAGCTAATGCAAAAACTGCCTTCGTGCGTCTTCACACGTCGACCACAACAAAGGAAAACAAATGAATCGTAAAAACTAAAATACATCAAGAAAACATTAATCGTCTATAGCTGGAACTGAAATATAAATTCGATAAGATACGTCAGTTCGATGGGGACTTTTGTAAACAAGCAATTGCAGAGGGACGAAGTTTGCATTGCATTCCACTGATAACTGACAAAAGACGGTTTTTATAGCCAGGTGTTGTTAAACGATGAATGATAGAAAATCCAGATCTTTAAGCCAAACCAATGATAATTATACATAATTAACTATAATTAAATACTATGTGTGAAATTTGGTAAGCTTTATCCATCTCCACAATTTGATTTGTATAAAAGTTATGTAAGCAACGAATTTTCTTATGGAATCGTTTAGAATATATCCCAACTGGTTTTCAGGTTATTTCAAGCTTACCTTTGTTCGTCAACAGACTGCGCACAACTTTGAGACAATTCTTGCCGTCCACGTTCTTGGAGGCGTAGTACATGAGTTCCCAGGAGCTGGCCGTTTGCAACAGCTCCGGGGGCAGCTCAAAGTTGGGCCCGTCCACGGGCAGAACGCCCGCGATGGGACTCGGCACCGGGGTGCTGGGCGTGCTGATCGCCTTCGACTGGGGCTGTCCCTTGGCCGCGAAGTCGTGCAGCAGCGCCAGCAGCGGAGCCGAAGCGCTCGCCGTTGCCTGCTCGGGCGAGGCCTTCATTTGGTGGACGATGGCGCGCATGCGCTCGACCGCCTCCAATTCGAGTTCGAGTCGCGTGGGCGCCGGCTCCGTGCCATTGACAATGGCGGACATCGAGGCGCAGGAACTGCTTAGGCTGTCCAGGCTGTTGAACTGTCTGTCCAGCTGCTGCAGCCTGTCCGCGGTGCGCTGGCAATTGCTCTCCAGCTGCTTGCCCAGCAGCTTGTACGTGTTCTCGAAATGTTTGCTGGCATTGGACGGCTGCTTGCTGATTGTCGTGATCGAGTCCGCGCTGCTGTTGGACATTAACGAGGACAGGGAGCTGCTGCTGCCGATCCTGCTGCTGGGCATCTTCGCAGTGCTGTTCAAAAGATCCTGCTCAGCGCCCAGGCCGGCGGCAAAGCTGAGCTGATAGTCATCAGAGTCCTCCGATTCCACAAGCATTTCGTTGATGATTGGCAGCATTGGAGCTGTTGCTGCTAGCTTGACATGATTATGTTGCTGTTGTTGTTGTTGCTGTAGATTGTTGCTATTTAATGACATTTTCTTCCTGATGCTGGTGTTGTTTTTGTTGGAGGCAAGCGCATTGTTTCATTTGTTTAAAATACAAGATTTCGATCTTGGTTTGCTTTTATTTTGCGCACTATTAACAATTAACAGAGAATTTTGATGCTGCAATTGACTTTGGCCTGCCAACAAGGAAGTTGTGAATTTTGTAAAACGGTTGTCAAACACTACAGCAAATTTGGCAGCACTGCGCTGTGGCCAGTGTTGGCAAATGCGTTTGACAGACAGCACTGTCCTGGAACGTTTTTTGGTTGATTCACTAAACACAGTATCTTTACACTCGCTTATCTATGGTCTATTTTTGTTTATCTAAACACTTGTCTGTATCATGGACTTGTGCAAGCCAACTAGCCGAATATATTTAAAAGACAATGGCCAATATCAGATTACCAAATTCACAACATAACATAACAGAAAACGGCTGGCAGTGTCATTCATGCCACTTGCAACAATTTACATACAATGCAGGTGGCAAGCAAATATTTCAAAACCCTAACCGACAGAAAATCAACAACTTCACACACTAAAGTGGACGGACAGACTAAAGCTGAATGGGCCCTTTGGCTAGGAAAATGTCGAGTATAAAACGAGTTTTCAAATTAGCCAGCCAGCTTGAATGATGCGCCCTTCCATTCGCTATAATCTATCCACATGGCGGCGATCACGTAGCTTGCAGGTTTTTCTCTTGTGTGGGCTGCTGGGTAGAACAGATCTAAGCTGAGGACGTTAAAATGACCAACAGGTAAACGTGGGCTGCGCTTCAAATGTGGCATGTCCGCAGCTAAGGGGAAATGATGCAACATTAAGTTAAGAGCTAGCTGAAGGCTGATGCTGCTGCTGCGCTTAATAACTATCAGATCATAATTTATGGTCTGGCAGAGTGAAAGAAAATTGAGCTGAGCCAGAAACAAACAACCGTTAGCCGTTAGCTTGTGCCAAATAAACAGTTCAGATGAGAGATGACCAGCAGAAAATGCAATATTCAAGCAAAAACAAGAGCTTTCTGAATAGCCTTCAAAAATTAAATTGCAATTAAATTGTAATTCCTAACAAAACCGGGTGTTACCGACTGCGCGCTACTTGCTCACAAACACAATTTAAAACAGTCGAAAACGTTCTTAAATTTTATTATTTTGGGAAAGTTTTGGATAGGGGGCTCATATTTCTTGGCTTGGTCCGAAGTGAAAAACAAATTTTCTAACCCTAGCTCTAACATTGTTAAATATATCGATATTATAGGTTTATGCGCCTCAGAAATATCGATTTAATCGATTTACCGCACCCCCAGTGGAAAAATTATGGGCAATCTTTAGATAAGGCTTTCAGTAATCTGTATAAAAAATGTTATATACCTAACTTGAAAACTGAGGGAGATAAATTTATTTTATGGTGGGCATAGTCGAACAGCCCTAACACGATTTCAAGTATGCATTCAAAATTTAAAGCCTCCAAATTTGGTTCATTTGAGCAGCAGAACGACAGCTAGACAGACATTGCACAAACCCCATATACTGTTTTCACTTTGTAAACGACTATAAAAACAGTATAATTTAATAATATTTTTTGCGTTGCCTTATCTTCTCACACCATAACAAATACACTTGATTCCATACCTATATGTTCCTCAACAATATACAATCTTGGTCTGAATGTCTAAATACATATAAATTTTAAATGCCTTTGCAGACCTTAAAAAACTTGAATGAATCAACGCAAGTCAGTTTGATTAATGTTCAGTCGCAGTTGGAGCACACTACAGACAATAAAAGCTAAAACAAAGTCAGTGAATACCCTACAAACACCACTAAATAAATTCCACAAAGAAACACTTGAAAATGCCAACAATCAGAATTTAAACTTTGGCATTTTCTTTGAAAACAAAAAAATAAAACTAGTTTCGATAATTTGGAAAAAAATGCAAACTACCGAAAAGTACTTGCCAATATTTTAGGCAAGGGAACAGAGTATAGTATAAAGACCCTATAAACAAAATAAGAAACCTTACAAATTGTGCGCTTGACTGAGGTTCATCGACATGCAAAAGGCGTAGAGCCTCTCATATGAAATTCATATACATTTATGAATCAGACTTTAAAGGTGAACATCAACTATAAAGCGGCACACACGCACCCATACAGAAAAGAAATTAATGGGTAAATGTAAATTCATTATCGCATCAATAATAAAGCATATGACAAAATTTGAGAGACTTAAGAATCGCATAGGTTGATTGGCTAATTGGCTGATTGACAAACTGCCTTCGCCGGCGACGCGTCGCAATTATGTAAAGACAGCTGAATAAATAACAAAATATACATTCATGAGGGAAAAAGCAAAATACACAGCAGCAGCAACAACAAATTAACATAAAAAGAAAAAAATGCCAATCAATCGTGCACACGCGAAAATGAAATGAAAACGGTAAAAAGTAGCAGCTAAATAAGACAAACTTTGTAGTTTTGATGTTTTTGGTTCACATCAACTTTCACAAATTGTTTATTGTTGTTGTTGGCAATTAATTATGGGCAAAAGTTTGGCGCAATTAAATACTTCTACTTATGGTCAAACCTAAGCGAAGCTGAATGCAATCAGCAATAGGAGGAGTTGCATCGCTAAGCGGTAGCCAACACTAATAAGGAAGTTCAGTGTGGGATAACTGCATACAAATGTACACTAATTGCGTATGCAGCAAGAAAACGCTTTGCGCTCCATTTTTCTGCGCTAATTGTGGCCAGCAATGTGAATGTCCTAATCAATAGGCCAGTGACACACGCAAAACAAACCACCGAACAACCGTTGGTCGCCTGAGCAGTGTGTAGTGTTGCGAAATGACGTAAGTAAAGTATGTCACTTGGTGCACCTTTAGCGCGACTTTTTGTTTGTGTTTGCCAAAGAAAATGCTTGCGGCTCCCCTCGGACATAATCCGTATTATACACAAACACAAACATAAATACAAACACACACACACACGCACACACACATGACACAAATTTGTGCCATTTTGTGCATTGTTTCGTTGTCCGCCGGCAGCTTAACACCAATAAAATATACAACTATGTGGGTCTGGGGGAAATGATCGGCAATTTAACGTGCCTAATAGCTTACAACGGCAGCAACAACTCGAATTGCGGTTTATTCTTTGCGGTCCGACACCTGATGAGTAGCCAACGGAACACGTTTTTGCCATAGCTTATAGCCCAGTGATAAACTCACACGCACAGGTGACAGGAGCGGCAGACTGATGGATGAGATACACGGAAGAGCAGCGCCAGCAATTGCTGATAATGATTAATCAACGTATGTATGTACGTATAAAGCGACCGGACGGGCTGCAAAGAACTCAAACTGGAACTGGAACTGGATAAGCGGCATTTGCAGTGCACAACGGTAAATACAAAATTACAAAAGCCACGCCATAGACGGCCAAACAAATAAACGAACCGAACAGCTGCTGTGAGAATGTCCAAATTGGAAGCGGACAGACGCCGAATTCCGATTGACGATGATTTTTTTCTTATCAGCAGGCAGAGAGGGCAAATACGAGACCGAATAGCGGCACATGGAAAAACGATTATGTAAAGCGCAGCAAGCGACCGAATGGAGACGTTTAACGGAAAGAGGCGTAAAAATAACAAGAACAAGCCAGAACAAATTAAGCTGACAGACGATGGCCCTGCCTTGCCATGACCATGCCCTAGTATGAGTTACAACTCCTACACACACACACTTACACAGACCCCATTCATTAAATGTTTACACACTAGCAACAAATTCATTTCTTCATAATTTATAAGAAAAGCACACGCACACACACACACACACACATTCTCACAGTTTTGTCGAAGTGTGCGTTTAGTTGTCCTAAAAATAAATTCAGTTGTATGACGCCAGGCGGCGGGCAGAAGCTCTTGGAGAAATTCCAAATGTTTCGTTTAGCTGTTGTTTTTGCACAGATGAATAATACAGAAAGAAACAACAACCACACAACTGTATGAGTATTTAATAATGATTTTCGATTGCTTGAGCTTTTGCTCGTTTTTATTTCGCTTATGGGTTTGCCACACATTTTTGTGCTCTTTTTTGCTTTTGGCAATTATGATTTATTTATGCTTTTTGGGGCACGCACACAAAATTTCACTGGCACACGGTTCATTATTTTAGCAGTGTAAAATACATTTTGGTTCAATGTCGACGTGTGCATATTTTTAAACAACATAATAAATACGACGCGCACGACGCTTACGAATTTCTTTTGGCACTTTTTGTTTCTAACAGCGCGCCGCCGTCAGTTAGCAGAGACTTTTGAAATGCACACAGACCGACGACGCACGCGGAATGACAATAGTGAGCAATTCCCCTAACCGCCAACAATGGCTCCAAAAACAGCTGTGCACCGGGTGAACGACAAAGCAGACGTTAAGGCGAATGGCAAAAACAGCTGATGCCAGTGTGGCCAACTTTGTTGGATACTTGAGTTTACCACATCAAAATGGGCTGTCAGTTCACAGAATTGGCTTAAGTAACACCATATAATAATAAAATATGATAGAACATATTATTTAGGAAAGTAATAAACTTTTTAAGTTGATGTTTCCTTTTTGGAGCGTAACGTATTTTTGAAATTTGTGTGAATGGCAACAGCATCAGCTTTCAATGCTGCGACAATACTGGAAACGCGCGCAACAAGTGTTGTATTATGTTGGAAAATTTGGCGCGTATTTTAAGTAGTTAGCACTTCAAATATTTAAAATCACAGAAACATACATTATTTCTATTAAGACATTAGTTACAGATATCAGCATTTAAATTGAAAAATAAAGAAGAAGAAGAAAACCAAGCCACAAAATAAGCTTTTTTTGTCAAAATACAATTCACAACAAAGTGTATACATTAAAAATTCTTAAACATTTTGGCAATACGCATAAATACCACTTTGACACAAGTTTATTGGCGTCAAGAGGCACATTTGCGAAAAAGAATACATATAGAATTTATTTTTATCTGTTTTGTTTTGCGCAGATAAAAGAAAATTGCGTTTTGTCTTAAGCGGAAAAGACAGACAGATAATTTTTTAAGATATTTAAAAATAAATCAGTTTCTGCAACAAACAAGGCAAATATATATTTGAAAACAAGTTGATGTCACACACGCTTACATTTCTCTTTTTGCTGCCATTGCGTATAGATACAAGTACAACAAACTATTGTATAACACCTCAATTTGTTGAGAAGTATTCATACACAATATTTATAATTGAGCAATTAATGAAAATGGGTATATATAAACAAAGCTTATCTTACACAAGGGCTGAGGCACTTGTTGAACTGACGTTGTGGGTATTTATAGTATAGTGGCAATTGTTAAAAGAGGTACTTACGAAAATAGTTGAGGCACTCTCTAGTCTGTTCCTTGGTCAATCCGAGACCCTCCACTGGTATGGGCAGCGCTGGTGCTGGCACAAACCAATCCTCATTCGCATATCCCGAGAAATCGGTGAGAAAATCACTTCGCACTTTATACTTGGGTATTTGTTCCTCCAGCAACGAAAATATCTCCACCTCCGGCAAGTTTTCGCTGCTGCACAAATCTGTGTGAGTGTGTGGAAATAGATGTGATATATTAGAAAAGGGCTTAACAAGACTTAAGTTTTAAACTCACCAGTAAGGCAGCTGGCATCTGCGGTCTGCGGTTTGCTTAGCGTCGCCACCGCCGTCGCCGACGTCTGTTGCATGAGACGCTTCGTCTGCAGCTTGGGCAAATGTTTGCTGAGCGTCGCCTGCGCTGAGGGACTGAGCGGCATCGGGCCGCCATTGGCCCCCAATGTTGCGGATAGCATAAATGTTGCACCTTCTTATTTTGTGTTGTTTGTAAATGTTTATGTTTCCTCCGCTCGGCTGGAGTCAATGTCTTGTTAGTTGATTAGCTGCAAATTAAAATAGAATCGGACTTGTTAATAGACTAGCACTCACAACAAAAAAAAAAAAAAAACGACAAAACTAATTGGTAGCTAACAGCTAGCAACTAGCACCTAGCAGCTAACTTAGCCAGTTTTTTTCTCGTTGCCTTTTTGCGTGCTTTTCAATATTTCATTATAGAGCGCTTATCTTGCGCGCACAAGCCCCGCCGATAAAGTCAACGTCAATGCAATGATTAATACTATAAATATAACTGAACGTCAAAGGATTTTCGCTTTAATTTATCACAAGTTGAATTCGCAATTTTTACACACAACGGGTACCGGAATAGTTTATTATTAATGGTTTAATATTATGCTGTAGACAATTTTCATAATGTTATCAATTATTAGCTCACAATTTGTTAACGTTATCATTTATTTTTGGTAATTAGTATACATAAGTATAACAACTAACTTTGGTATGGAAATCTAGGCTCGAATCCCAGCTAGTACGATTTAAAATAATGTTGATAGTTTAGAACTGTATCTAGCTATACCTTAAACAGTTTTTTCGATTAACATTATAAAAAACAAAAGCAATCTGTTCACCGCGTCGCGCAAGCGTTAACTGATTTTTTCTGAGCCCACTTGGCGATTGGTTGAGTGCCATGACGGAGTTAAAAAGAGAACTTGAGCTCAATTGTTGTTTGGTTTGGTAATTGTTGTCGGCTGCAACAAAATACGAAGAGCGGCATCGAAGAGATGGCCAAAATCGCAGACAGACAGCAGACTACGTGCCAAACGCGGCGTAAACGTATCGCGGCAAAGATCGCAGCTCGCAAGCAAACCGATAATAGTGCGCAAAAGGGGGCGACGTGGGAGGAAGAACATGTAATTAAGCACTGAACAGCAAAAGCAAATGTTGACAACCGATAAATTGAAGTCGAAGAGTCATTCGCGTATTAAGAGAGCACAAATTGCGATGAAATGCAGCATTCCCTCTGAATATTTTTCAAGGCAAGTCGCTGGCGCTGACGCACAAAGGCCGCAAAATGAAAGCATGTGACGGCTACGTCGACTTCGACGCCGACGCCGACAACGAGAAAGCCCACCACCAATAAAAGCAACAAGAGCAAGAGCTGAGGTATTCCCTGACCGTCGCTGTTTGATCCAGCCCAAAGGTTTCGCGATAATTGCGATAACAGCGCGATTGCTTTTCGCTATCGAAGCCACTGCAGCAGCGACGGCGGCAGCTGCATTGCGTAATCAAAGAGCACCATTTTGCATATAGACAAATAGCAAAAACAAAAACAATAGCAGCAGCAAATTAGCAAATGTGAATGGAAGCCGGCGGTGTCAGCAACAAAACGAATTGAGCAAATAGCTAATTTCAATTGGTTGTTGTTGTTGTTGCGAAGTGTTTATTCTCGCGCGTCTTGTTGAATGTGTGTGTGTGTGATGGAAACATTTTTCATTGAATTTTCAGCCCGGTTATGTTACACACTGTCCACTGACCGTTCACTGTTAAGCGCGCGTTGGCAGCCCCTGCTGCGAACGATACTGAATGGATGGCATAATGCTCTAAAATAAATTTGGAAAATAGAGAAGCGCGCGGCAAGAGCTAAAGCGATGGCGACGCTTGCCAAAAAAACAAATTTGTTAAAGTTTCGTTTCGTTTCTCTATGTTGGCGTCAGATTGTGGTTCTTTAATTGTGTGTTGCCATTGGTTGTTGTGGTCTTTTTCTGGCTTCGTTCTGGTTGTTTTTCACGCTGTACTCAATTTTTTGGCACACGCACTGACACGAACATTTACCGTTCACTTATATAAGCAGCGACGACGACAGCGCCGCCATCAGTGGGGCAGGGTCATTAGACGACACCGTTGTAAATTGTCAACCAGATTTATTTCATGTGTTCCGCGTAAATGTGAATCAGCTGGCCAGAGGCTTGCAACTGGGGGGGATGCTGCTGATGCTCCGTAGGGGAGGTCAAAAATGGGCTGCGTGGGCGCAGGAATTTATTATGCGTGTGCCTGTGTGTGTGTGAGTGCTTGTGTTTTTTTTTTGTGCGTGTGTGTGTGTTTGTGTTTGTTCGAGGAGCGCGCCCACTGCTTGTGCGTGATTATAAAACACGGTCATCATTTACTCAGCACTCGCGCACTCATTCATCAGCGTGTTACTCGCAAATTTCATAATATTATTCAGCTCGTTTGTTTTGAAAATGTAACCTTAAACTAGCCCACACAATGCACGAATTATTGAATTTTCATTTTCTGTTATATGTTGTTGGTTTTGTTGTGCTGGATGGTACCTACATTTGTTGTAGTTGTGCATGTGTTTGCCATTTTTTCGATGTGTTGTGGCTGCTTTCTCACTAAAATCGAAACGAAGACCACATGTCCCTTCTCTCGGCAAACGCGCACGTCAATTGTTGAAAAAAATACTGCTATTTGTTGGGTTTATAAAATTTTCACTAGGTGTTTATGTGCGCGAAGTCACATCGAATTTAAACTAAATAAAATAAACGCTTGTCCAAGAAATTTGACTTTTTTCTGCAGCTGCAGCCAATTTCTTGCGCACACTAGTGATGGGCAAACACACGATTAGAGCTGATAGCGTCTGTCGACATATCGATGTTTCTTAAAACATCGATACATCGCTTCTGGTCTTTCTGTTATGATAGTAGTTTCCGTGTTTTAAAAATTTTGTTAATACATATTTACGTCATAAACCAATAACATGTAAATATTTCGTAAATAATAACATTTCCTCCAAGCGAAGCTCCAAATAATGAAATTATCTTTGATTTGAAGCACAAAATGTCGAATCAGATTTTTATTTCTATATTATATTCTTGTCTACAAAATATTTTTACTTGTTTACATAGCATTTTATTTTATATATGTAGCGCTGTCTAAAATATGCTTTGAAGGTAAAATAAAATTGAAAAGCAAAAGGTTGTCGCAAATAGGTTTGAATCAAAAGCCAAATCATATTTTGGCGTATTAGGAATGCCTAATCAAATTGTTAATATATACATATATGTATACATATATTTTTAATTGTAATGTTATTGTATTTTTAAGTGCCCCTTTTTCTTCAGTTTTCGGACCATTACACAAATTCGGAGTCTTTCAAAAAATTTTAAAATTATGACAAAATTGTTGTTTAACGAATAATAACAATATATTAGATAGTTGCTTCTGCTCCTGCAAATCTATCGTTGCTCCCATCAATCGTCAGCATTTTTGCGTGTCGATGCAATCAAATCGACTGCGCTGATAGCATCCGGAAACATGGAGTGATAGTTGATTAGGGGCACGTACGCCGCTGTAATAACACGACCGGCAAACCAGCGTCCGTGCAGCGAATTCACCGCCAGCACCGCGGTGGTTGTACTGGGACACTTGACATAAACAGTGCCTGTTGGCGAAACGGTGTCCACGTGTATGTGTAGCACACCGCCGTGCTTGGCGCATTCCTCCAGCACATCGTCGCGCACCTCCGTGTCCCACGTGGGGTTTGTCTCAGTGCGCGGATCGAACATGTTGGACAGTATAAAGCACTGCGTGGCTATGGATGGCGCCTGCTGTTGTTGCTGCACCGGCGCCGGCTGTGGAGCTGTGGCTAGCAGCGCATTGGCTGCTGCTTGTGGCACGGCCAGCCCAGCACCCTCGGCCAGCTTAAACATGAGCTGCAGTCGACCCGTGGCGCCGAGATCGATGCCGCTGCGATCCATTTCATCAGTGTCTAATGAACTAGTATTCATGTCCAGGCGCTCAGTTACGTTGCCTACTTTCATAGGACGGCCGGCCAGTTCAAACCCGTTTAGTTGTTCCAAAGCCTTTTTGGCATCGTCAGCATTGTGATACTGTAAAAAAATATAAATATTAACAAACACACTTTCAACAGGAACAGAAAGTGTCTGCTTTTACCGTTATAAATCCGTAGCCCTTGGAACGACCCGTCTCAGTGTCCATAATCAGTTGAATAACATCAATTTTGCCAAAGGGCTCGAAAATGCCACGCAGCATATCCTCAGTAATGTTGAAGTGCAGCGATCCAACATAAAGTCGCATAGGTCCTGTGTGGGCTTTGGGCTGGAACGGGGGCGGCGCACTCTGCAGTCGATTCTTCTCCGCTTGCGTGTGCTGTACCATTATGGGAACGCCTAGCAGCCGCTGGCCCGACAAGCCCAGGGCTAGGGCAACCGACTCGGGATCCTCGAACTCAATGTACGCAATGCCCTTAAAGCGTTTAGTCTTGTTGCAAGTAATCAGGCGCACATCGCGCACCTTGCCCACGCTGGAGAAGAACTCCTCCAGATCGCGGGCGCGCACTCGTTGCGACAGCTGAATGCAGAAAACGGTGCGCGCATCGCGCTCCTCAGGACTGAGCTCGGTGGGTGGTGTGCGATCCCCGACGCCAATAGGTGGCGATCTGCCGCCACCACGTCCGCGTCCGCCGTATGGTCGTGGTGAGTAGCTGGTACGACGACGACTGCTGGAAAGTGAAATGAGACATATGAGTATTTGAGGAGTTTATCAATTAACACATTTAGATCCAACTCACTTTGTGTCTCTGGTGCGCGAGCTGCTTCGCCGACGTTCGCGAATGGGACTCATGCGTTTGCGTTGCTGATCACGGGAGCGACTGCGCCGACGCCTGTCGCGAGAGCGACTGCGCTTGCGCTCTCCCTCCCGTTGCACTGTCTTGCTGCTGCCCCGGCGATCGCGAGAACGACGATCACGATCACGATCCGTGCGGCCGCTACCGCCGCCCCGTCTGTCATCGCTGGGACGTTCATCGCGTGTGCGACTGCTGCGTTTGCCATCGCGATAACGATGATCGCGCTGTTCACGTTCACGCTCTCTGTCTCTATCCTTGTCACGATGGCTACTCCGATCATTGCCGCGCTCCTTTTCACGCTCCCGATCCTTGGAACGTCTGTGTCGTGATCCACTGCGACTGCTATAATCGGTTTAAAGACAAAGGATTGGAGTTTAGATGGTTCTTTCTGATGAATTGACATCTGGGCTTACCGTGAACGGTGACTGCGCTTTTTATGGCCATTTGAGGAGCGAGTTCCATTTTCAGCGTAGCGCTCATCCTCATCATTTTCCTCGTGGCCGGCACTCTCGCTGCCGATGCTGCGTCCGCGTCCACGTCCAGCGCTGCCCGCACTGACGTTCTACAGATAGGGTTTTGGTTTGGTATTTGGTTGGTTGGATGGACATGGGAGGTGGAAGTCGCAAGCAATAATGTACATACATAGAATTGGATATTTTCATTTGTTCATGTTTTGTGAGGGAGATAGACACAAACACACATAACGTTTGGTTCGTTGTTGGATCGCACGTTACGTTGTTGTTGTAGTTGTTGTATTCATTTTTAAAATTTTTTGAGGTTTCATTTGTTTTGTTTTGTTTTTTTTTTTTTTTGAATAAGAGAAAGCAAATCAAAGTAAATTAGTTAAATTTTTGGTATCTGCAAGTACATAAAATAGAAATGCTTAAGTCAACAATGATCATTTTACAGATCATTGCCAATTTTTAGCAATAGAGCAGTAGTAAAAGTATAATAGATATGCGATTAAAAAATAAACACATCGTACAGATGACAGCTTGAGCTCGTCGTCTTCAATGGTGGACACGGATATACCTATGATATACATATATCAAGTATTATCCTATACCGATAAGTAGGTAGTAACACACACATATTTAGTAGATCACGGCGAAATGTCTCCACACATATGCAAATTCGATTCGATATTTGGGTATTAGCGCTGGCTAGTGGTTGGGTTGGTTTGTTGGCTGGTTGATTAGGCTTTGGCTTTGGCTCTGCCTGCACTTATTTGACTAAAGACTGTGGCCACCACATCTCAGGCGGTATCGTCTATATATGGACATATATATATACATAGATATAAGTTAAGATATGTGTAAGTGAAATAATTTAAATTTGCTTATTACTTTTTTGAATTTATAGGCTTTTGATTTTCGTATTTTTTTTTCAGTGATTTATATGATTGTTATATTTTTATTTTGGGCATTTCAGACTCGACTCCTGAAAGAGCAGTGAAGTGGACTTGTGATACTTTCTTTCATTCTTGTCTGTCTGTGAGTGAGAGTAGTAGTAGTGCTGCCTGCTGCCCCAGACAATAGGTAGAGTTTATCTGAAATTTAGTGCACGTTCAGTTTTCATTGATTTTAAGCAGTTAAAAACAAATTCATATAAAAAAAAAAACAGAAACAAATAATACAGAAAACAAATGCCTAGATATGTTTTGGTTTTTATTTTCTTTTTTTTCGCAGTTTCTGGCACATTCAAAACTTACCAAATGGACTCCAGCTTTTTGTGTTTAGAATGACCAAAACAATCACTAGCAACAATATTGAGCTTATACGATTTCTGCAAAGACATTTCACCCTTAAGAATTATTCTCGCTTTTTGCTTTAGTTATTTTCGTTTTTGGTAGTTATTATTTTTTAACTTGCACACGTTTTGGGTTCTTTTTTTTAGAGAGATAGACAGAAAGAAGGGCGACCACTCAGAATTTAATTCCAAATATATCTCTTTTAAAAACTTTTACACGAAAATTTAGGAAAAAGTTTAAAAAACATTGGTATAAATCAAAAATAGTAACAGAAAATTCCATTTTATGAGAGAAACTTGTATAGGATATTCGAAAATATATGAATTATATATTGTCTGTAGATCTTTAAATCAATTGAAGACGACTGCTTTTCTAATTCAAAATATATAAAACATATATATTTATATATATACATTTATAAACAAAATATTAAATAAAAATGTGTTAACACTTGAGATAATCACAAAAGATAATTAGCTTTCTCCCTGATCGTACTGCTTTTGAACGTTCCTTCAAATAAAAGAAAAAAAATGACTCGAGGACAGTTTCCTAGATTCCGTACACAAAACTGAAGTTCATTCATAGTTCATTTCGTACAACGTGAAGTCCACCACTTAAACACACAAGTCACACACACCCACACAGTTAAGCACATGTGTGTTTAATTGGACGTCCAGTTCGGTCAACTACAAAAAATATAAAGTTGCCAAAGAGGCGATAACCACCGACAGACTTTTGCAGTTTGATGCGATGACCCCCCTATGCTTGTCGATTTTCGATTGCATTTCAATTTACGTTCAAAATCGATTAAAGACAGCCATTTCAATGCAACACAACACGCACACCCACACAAATATGCACACATACGCGCATAATCATACCTACAAAGGTGTTCAATGTACGTAGCATGAGTGTGTGTGAGTGGACGACTTGGATACAAGTATACGTGCACGTACGGCGCGCTTGTAGGTGTCTATTTAGAAAAGAAGTATACATTCATATAATATACCGTTGTCGCAGGGATAATATAGTTGTACAAACCGTTGCTTAAACTACACGTTATGTTTAGCATTCGCCACAAATTGATGCACTTACGTTTTTCTGATACGGCGCCTCCAGCATTGCTTCGACATCAAAGTCTTCGGCCATGTTGAATTTTTTGGACGGGAAAAAACGTCCCAAGTCGTTGTCTAACACGTTTGAAGAAACCAAAAATGTTGTTGGTATGCACAGCGCAACTCGAAGAATCACTTACGAACTTGCTTTTCAATTATTATGTATCTCAAATACAATTTTTTCCAAATATTAATATTTTTTCCACAGCGTGGCTGGCTATGTTGTGTTGCTGCAGGGTTGATAATGTGTGAACATCGATATTCACAGCGCTATCGATAATTCTACTGAACATGGATATGTAGATTACAAACTGACCACATAAATATATTAAATATGGCCCGTATTTAATACATAATTAGTACCGGAAAATGGAAATAGTTGAGTTTAAAATTATATAATTTTCATTATTTGAATATATGAATATTTCTAGTGGTCGTCGACAACCCTGTTTTAAAGGTGTTGCCAGATCGTTGCCACAATAATCGATTTGTTTTTATTTACATATACGCAGCGAAATTTTGGCTTTGCAAAATAAATGTCGTTGCATGCATTTAGCGCCTCGAGAATTGACGTTATTGAACAACTGTAACCTGTTTTAGCCCGGTGCCAACTTAATTGAATGGCGCTACGCAGTACAAAACACGAAATTAACATCAGCATACCCTGCTGGCAGTTGTAATTGTTGAGTCATCAGCTTCCAAGTCAATAACACGAGCGGAAGAGCTACAGCAGCCTTGGAAACGACGGCGACCGTTAGACCGCGTACTCAGGTTGCGTGTGCGAAGCGCCACAGCTACAGCTACAGGTGAGAGGCAGTTGCGTAAATTGAAAGTGGCGTAAGCTGCACTGCGGGTGAAACTCCCAACTACAACTTAAACCCAACCAACGTTTTATCCATCCCCCATTACGGACTCTAACGCTTACACACACAGAAACACACGCGTTACGCGTGGCTGACTAAGGTGTGTCTAAATTAGATAAACTTGTGTATACTAACATATATACTATACCTTTGTATTTAAAGGCAAGAAGTACCTCGTGGCAACTCACGCTTAACTTGACTTCAGATGGAGGACTACAAATTCCTATTTAAAATCGTGCTAGTGGGCAATGCGGGCGTTGGCAAGACATGTCTGGTGCGACGGTTCACCCAGGGCCTCTTTCCGCCCGGCCAGGGCGCCACCATTGGCGTCGATTTTATGATTAAAACCGTTGAGGTGGAGGGTGAGAAGATCAAGCTGCAAATTTGGGATACAGCCGGGCAGGAACGTTTTCGTTCCATCACACAAAGTTACTACAGATCGGCGCACGCCCTGATCCTGGTCTATGATATCAGCTGCCAGCCCACGTTCGACTGCTTGCCCGACTGGCTGAGGGAAATCCAGGAGTATGCCAACTCAAAGGTGCTTAAAATACTGGTTGGCAACAAAACAGATCGCGATGATCGCGAAATTCCCACCCAAATAGGCGAGGAGTTTGCCAAACAACACGACATGTACTTCCTGGAAACGTCCGCCAAGGAGGCGGAGAACGTGGAACGTCTGTTCTATGAAATCGCCGCCGAGCTCATCGGCCAAGCCCGCAGCAAGGACGGCAGCAGTGCCGCAGCTGCGGCTGCACAGCGTCAGTCCGATGGAGGCGGTTCCATTGGACTGGGCAGCTTGAGTGCCAAAGCAGCGCAGAGCAGCTGCTGTGGAGGTCTGAACAGCTCGGGAAGCGGCAACAACACTAGTCAAGCAGCCTGAGCAGGAAGAGGGACAGGGACAGGCAGAGGGACAACGGCAAATGGCAGCTGAGAAGCAACTCAATGACTATGGATGCTAAATATTTGTGTTAAAAACTCCTTTGGATGTGTAGTCTTAGTACGCTGATTTTCATATTAGTATTATTTGTTATAATAGATCTGAATCTGGGTCCGGATATGGTTCAGGATCTAGATAGAAAGCATCACATTTTAGTGCTTTAAATTAATGTCTACTGATAATATCAATCAACAATGCAATGCACATTTTGTTTTTATTTTTAGAGTATTAATTGTGTATATTTCAAATATTTTTTCTATTTTTTATATATTTATATACAAATGCGTATTTATTATAATTTTTGAGCAATTATTTTAAAATGTATGCAATTTTAATGGCATATATGCGTACTCGTAATAGTGAATAAGGCGATTTTATGACATTCCAAAAATTAAACTCGTAGTTCAATATGAAATAAATAAATACAAATAAGAGTAACTTACTTTGTAATTAAATAGACACAAATAAAGTTTTAAATGTGAATGATGTGAACTGAATATTATTACCAAGTTAAATGGGAACATACGAAAAGGAAGGATGATCTGATTAACCCCCTTCCTCCAAAGGAGGAGATAATAGACACATGTTCTGCGTGGAATAAACAATACTATATAATTTTTGAATATCTATTTGTTCTTTCATTTATTAAATATTGGTGTTTTTAATTGGTACATTTGTCAATTGCTGACTTTTCTCTATGAGAAAATCTCATGCTTAGTACTAAGCTCTTTCTTTTGTATAAACTACAATATGTATATGTGTATATTCGACATTCAACTTTAAAAATATAAAGGTATATATGTATATAAATATATATATATATATATGTATGTATATATAAATAGAGATATGTATGTGCATATATTGGCTAAATATGGTAAATTAACTTGTATGTCATAGCAAAAAGGCATAAGGATACAGTTATCAAAAAAATAAGTAATATTAAATTGAAAAACCGTAGCTGCAGTTTTTGGGTTAGTTTTGTTTAGGTAGGATTAGAGTATGTTAGCAGGCCACACACGAACACATACACAATAAATTATATACATTTATGCATAAATAAAATACATTATACATGTAAATGCTAAAAATTAATATAATAATTTCATTTAATACAAAATTTATGAATAATTAAACCATTTAAAAAGTTAACAACAATTTGGGTCGGCCCTTCACAAAGTTTCATATTCCTGACAGCCTGGCACTTTCGTTTTCTATATGTGCTATATATATATAAAAAATATATATGTGTTTGATAGACGGTGTTGCCAGAACTGGCGCGAGATTCGTGTATTGCCGTATCCGTGACCGTAGCCGTAGCCGTCGCCTCTAGCTGGGTGTTTGCTACTGCAGCATCAGAGCATTTAGGTTGCGTTGCAGTATCGTGTCCTTCACCGAATTGAACACCACATTGATGTTGCGCGTGTCTATGGCAGTGGTAAAGTGATGATAGATCCGGCTAGTGCTACTACTACGTCGCACGCTCATGAACATTTGAAGCATGAAGTTCTGGACGTCCAGGAGCGAGTGCGGATTGCCATTAAACTGTGGATAGTACCAGCGTATATCAGTCTCTGGATTGCGTACTTTTTGCTCAAGCAAATCGGTCTTGTTTAAAAACAATATTATTGAAATGCCTTTGAAGGTGTTGTTGTTCACAATGGTATCGAAAATATTCTTTGACTCTTCCAGACGATTGGTTTTCCTAAAATACGTAGAAAGTACAAATAGAATCTCCCTCTCCATTATTGCATATCTCATTGAAGTCTCACCTGTCTTCGGCAAGCACCTGATCAAATTCCGAGCTGGACACTAGAAATATAATCGATGTGACAGAGGAATCAAAGCATTTGGTCCACTTTTGACGTTGTGTGCGCTGACCGCCCACATCGACAAACACAAATGGAATGTTCTGCAGCAAAACAAGATATGTGTTAAGCAATATTCAAACGCGTTTCAATTGCCGCTTACCTGTACTTTGACACAAAACTCGTAGACACCTTTGGTTGCTTTACGACAGTGCAGTATGTCTTTGTGTATGGGCACATAATCCGGTTTAGCCAGCCTATCGATTTCGTCTAGAAAATAGCTGACCGAATCGCTCTGCAAGGTGTAAAGTCAATTTGTTATTTATGCCAAGGCAACAATAAAATACATCTATATTTAAAAAATGTGTGAAAATATTGTTACAGAAGTCTACAGAAAATCACAGTTTTTTCTTACTTATTTAACTTGTATGGTAAGAAAGTGTTTATATGAAGAAGAAAATAAAATAAATAACGTATAAAGTAAGTTGATGCCGCTTAAGTTAATATCATGTAATATACTATTAAATGCTTTATGCTTTACTGTTTCTATTATCCCTATATATACCCTTGTTACACCTTTTCAATTATATACTCTACTATACTGTTGGTTTATCGGAGTGCTTACAATTTGAAATTCGCGTCGTCGTTCGTAGGCTCGCCTTATGCCGCGATCCTGCCAAAGGCGCCTTATAAGTGGCGCATACTCTACGAATCTAGCTGCCTCTATTGCATTACATTCCATTGATTTGGCGTCGTTGGCATCCTGTTCGCGTCCATCGCTGCCCCAAGAAATGTCCAACTTTTCGCGCGCATCGAGGAGGACTTGCATTCCTGCAAACAAAACAAAATTAATGTGTGTTTCAGACGAAAGCTAATACAATTGAGATGGCTAATACCTCTTATAACATTTTGGTATATCACATGTTGGTACTCGCGCAGCAGCTCCGGATCAAAGTTGACGCCGTGTATAATGCGCATCTGTTTGAGAAAGGTTGATTTGCCCGACTCCCCAGCGCCCAAAAGCAGAAGTTTTACCTAGAAAATTGATTCATATGTTGTGATTAGTAAAAAAGGCTATATCAAACTGTATGATCTAGTTGAAAAGCACATGCGAAATTGAAACCTTGACCGATAAAAACACGCACAAGAAACAACAGCACAGCCAGCACAAAGAAGCTGTTAATTGAATGCCTTTTGTGTGAATAAGACTTTTTGTAATGATTGCCTAAATGATGCAACAATAAAACCCAGAGTCAGAGTCAGAGCCAGTGCCAAGCCCAATAACAGTAACAACAACGAAAAGTGAAAATTCGTCTGACGTTTTATTTGTTTGCCTGGGCGGCCCATGCGGGCCATACAACCGGATGAATGTTGCATGCGTGTGTGTGTGTGTGTGTGTGTGTGTGTGTATTTGAGGGACCAAGCAAATTAATACTAATTACTTAATTAAACGGAATGTGGTAGCGATATTCGCCCAAAAAGTTAGCTTACCTGCCGTCGAAAGGTGTGCTTCTCCTTCTCCAAAAACCGATCAATCTCTTTGGATTTGTAGCGTTGCTCCAGCTCCTCGGGCGTGCTGCGCAGCCGCACCAGATAGGTGAGAAAGTTACCGCAGCAGCGCATGCAGGCGAACTGTGAGGATTGCAGGCGGCTGCCCTGGCGTCGCAGCCGTTCCGCCCCGCCCGATATCAGGTCGTTGTGGCTAGCAGACGACCTACCGGTCCCCGTCTGCTGGTGCTCCTCCATCAGGTGCGTCAGCGTCCCGGTGCGTGTATCGTTGTTGCTATTGTTGTTGCTGCTGCTGCTTATGATACCACCACCACCACCGCCGCCGCCGCCGCCGCTGACGCTGCTGTGGGTTAACGTGGGCAGCGTAATTCTGGACATTGTTGCGACTGCGACGACAGCCAACGCCTGACGTGCGCACTTTCTACACAAGCAAACACACAAATGCACACACACAGGCACACAGGCACACAGGCACACACACACACACACACTCGCAGACACGCACACAAACGCACGCGCCGTACGTTCAGTTGTTGATATTATTGTTGGTGCTCTTCTTGTTGTTGATAGTGTCCCGTTTGTGTGGTACTGTTATTGTTCTTGTTCTTGTTGCATACACGCTAAAATTAGCCTGGTCGCAGGGTTTATTGTTTTGGTCGTTGTTTGGACGTCGTAGCTGTAGCCAAATCATATCTTGACCACAAAAGCAGCGCCGCGCTCTCCCTCCTTGTCTTTTTCTCCGCGAGCATTGCACACAAACACACACTGCCGCACTTCGCTGTCGCTACAACATCTACTATTCGCGATGATGACAAATCTATATTAACTCTTTTATTGCGCGTCGCCTCCTTTTTTTCGTATTGGCAAATTTTGTAAATAAATTCGCATTTTCACTCCCAAAAGACTGACTAGGGTTGTATTTACGATGTCACACCATCGATAGTCGTCATAATATTCGATAGCCGTATCGATAGTTACATGGCGGTATGATAGGCAACAAGGCAACCCTGTGTTTAGTGACAGCTGATTTTTAGCCTCTCACACAAACAGGCAAACATACGGTACAGCTGTTTATTTATATTTTATTGTTCTTAGTCGCGTCGTCCGAGCTGCATTTCATTGAATAAAAATGTTTATTAACACAAGCAAAGCATCTTTGCTGCGTGTCTCGCGTCTTACAGGTGGTATCCAGAATGTAAAATTCCCAGGTAATTTCATTTTAACATTTTTGATATTAGAGGTCACCGGGTTTAAATTGATTAGAAGCCCTTTGCGGGGCACGCTCGCAATTGTGATTGGCCTGCAGATGATAGCCAAACAGACACTTGTGTAGAATTAATTCAATTTACGCAATTCTTTCACTGATAGAAATGTGCACACATGTGTGTTAAATGTGGATACATACACAGATTTTGGATTTTGTACCCAATAAACTGCGCAATACTTTTGCCTACTGTCCGTAATATATACTATAAAGCACTCTCATTTTTTTAATATAGCCATTCAAAACTTTCACAAGAGTGCAAAGGTGCTGAATTGCGCGGTCCCGGCACCAGCCCCCACACTTCCGCTGCCCAACAACGTGGACGCCGCGGAGACGACTCGCTTTTCGCCGCAGCGCTCGAGGGACATTTCGGACAACATCATGGTCATGACGCATGCACCCATCTCCATGATAGACATCACCACCGACAACAGCGTGGCACAGGCAGCACCGTTTGTCCAGGATCCGCATGTTCAGTCCTATGATTGCTTCGGTGCAGTTAGCCTAAACGCGGTTATGCAGAGCAATGTCCCGACTCCGTTTGGGGGCATGCACAAGTTCTCGCACCTGAACATGCCCGGCGGACAGTGGTCGCAGGAGTACAAGTTCACCTCCCAGAACATGCACACCTCACACTATCGCTCGCTGCGCGAAAGCACCCGCGCCGATTGGGCCACCTACGATCAGAATGCCACGGTCGTCGGCAATAGCCAAGGTGAGAAGGGTCAGCCACTGTACACATAGTATGCTGGCACCTGTAGCTTTTGAAACCGCTAACCTGTTGCATGTCGGGCGCATGCGCTCTGGCTAACACGCATACGCATCCCATATCATATGCACTGCTCCAATTCCGTAGGCTTCCGGCGGTGCTACAGCACACAAGCAAAGCCAACATCATCCGAGATACCAGCGGCAAGCGCATCATCGCCCGCCAAGCCAAGCCCCGAGAAGCTGAGCAAGAAGGAGCAATTGAAAAAAGCCTTCAAGGAGTACGGCGCTACCATTGTGGTATTCCACGTAGGCCTCTCGCTGCTGTCGCTTGGTGGCTTCTACGTGCTCGTCTCCAGGTAAGACAACTAACCGAATGCGCCCATTTGCACGCTACCGTTACTAACAACGGCATTATTAAAAGAAACTTTATTTTGATATTAGACCCAATTAATTTTCGCTTTACATCTTCTCACTTTTGCAGCGGAATAAACATGATGCCAGTTCTCGAGCTCCTTGGAATTGAGTCCTCAGCAATTGCAGAAAAAGTAGCTGTAGGCAGCACCTTTGTCACAGCGTATGCTGTCCACAAAGTGTTTGCCCCACTACGGATAACCATCACATTGGGCTCCGCACCGTTATTGGTGCGCACTTTGCGTTCCAGGGGATTCTTGAAGGCGAAAAATCAAAGCACCTAGTGCCAAATACGAAAGCATATCTATATTATATACCACACTATATATCACACACAGACACACACAATGTGTTTTAAATTTATAGCTAAGCTGTGCATGCAATTGGATATAATTCGCAATACAATATATTTTAAACGATTCAAACGTTTATGTACTTTATAGTACACCTATATTCAAAATAAAAAAAAAATATTTCGAGCTTTAAAAAAAAAACAGGCTTAAATTATTTTAAGAAATTCAATCTAATGACACCGATTCGGACTCTATATACCTGTTTATCAGAAACTGTGGTATAAAATATATCTTATCTTGATGATTTGTCATATTTAATCAAACAATTACATTGTCAAACGATCGTTTTCCATGTTTTATGGTCTATAATCACGCCGATAACTTTAACTGAAGTTTACCAATAGCATTTTAATCGCCTTTAATTATAGCAGAGATTATTGTGTGCCTCGTTTTGTAGACTCGTGACCGGATAAGCCGTTAAAATCCATATTTCTCACAAGTTTATAATGATAATATGTTCCAAAATTCAAGCCGAAACAAAACATTTCATACTAATTTAAGCTTATTGTTCAGTCGGGTATACCTGACTAAGCCCTTGTTACTTGCTTAATCGTATTAATGTGGGTTACAAATTTACGATCTTCAATTGATTGCCCAAAAAAACTGTGAATAAAAAACTTCAGTGTGTTTTATAATTTCAGTTGTTTTTACTGCTTTTTTTTGAGTTTTTTCTTTAGCATATTTATAGAAAAAATATTTTCATTTCTTAAGTTTTCAATGCTAGACATTTTCATTTGTTATTGGCTTAGGCTATAAATTGATTTTAAGTAAACAATAATTGTAATAATTATACAATGTAATAATTAAGACTTAACAGTTAGACAAAAAAAGCTAATGGAAGAAACAAATTAACAATTTCCAAAAAATTTCCAATGCCATTTTTTTTGTCCTCCATCTTTCTAATCGGTCTACGCTGTCAACTCCATCAATCCATACTTCCCCCGTCTCCCTTCCCGTCGGCTCACATTTTCGTCAACTCCTTTGTACGCATTTAAAGCCTAACAACTAATTGTAATTGTACGTGGTGTAAAGCATTCGAGAGGCCGGCCTAGTAGCCATCGACAGCCTCCTCGTCAAGCTGGGCCGCCAGCTTCTCCTCTTCTTTGGCTTTGCGTCGCTGTATCCAGGGCATAAATGCCCACAGGGCGGAGCCCGCGAGCAGTGTTAGGCCGAGCGCATGGAAGAGCGGATTGTAGTCCTGGACGGCCTCGGTCCAGTAATTGCACAGCGGTGGCCCAACCAGCTGCAGGATACCATTGACAAACAAGCTGATGCCATAGGATGAGGTTAGCCGCTCAGTGCCCAGCATATCGGCCATAATGACAGCCGTAATGCCCACGTAAATGCCCGAGGCCAGACCAAAGAGGGCACACCAGAAGCAGACGCCGCTGTAGCTGTAGGCGAAGGGCAGCAGTGCCAGGGAAACGCCCGAAACGGAGAGGCCGCCCACAAAGTACCACGTCTTCGGTATGAAGCCCATGTCGGAGAGCGCCGACCCGCCAATGCGACCAACCAGATCCGTGGCCGAGACCACCGAGAGCAAGTAGGCGGACAGGGACTTGTCGAAGCCTCGGGCCAGGCCAAAGGCCGGCAGCAGGATGATGAAATTCGTGTAGCTGATGGCGTTCGTCGAGTTCGATATGAGTATAACCAAGTACATTGGATCATTTAGCAGACTTAAATCAAAGAACTTGCTGCGCTGGCTCTGCTGCGTCTTGCCCTGCCCCGTTTCATCAGCGCCGCCGGCATCCTGTGCGGCCGATTCGCCTGCGGCTGCTCCGCTGCCCGCCGAGCGCAGCGACAAGTGCGAGGAGAACTCCTTCGGCTGGAAGGACAGAGTGCTGCCGTGATACGGCGTACTGATGTACAGGAAGCTGCTGGTCGATGGCGATCGCTTCGACAGGCGATTGCGCGAGCTGTTCCGCATGGCCAGCTTGTTCGAGCTGGATCGGCCCTCCGGTACGGCGTACAGCGATGACTGCGAGTTCAGCTGGCCGGGCGTGAATGTTTGGTTGCGCTGCGGCAGTCGCACCGGCGTGCTAATCTTTCGGGCGCGCGGCTGGAATTCATCGCCGGGCTTCACATAGCTTTGGACGACAGCGGCGGAGGCGCTGCGCACAAACTGCTGCTTGTCGTCGTCATCGTCCGGCAGATAGAGGGGCGACGGCGGCGAGTTGTACGGCAGCAGTTGCTTTTCGGCCATTTGGTCCGGATGGGGCCCCGTCTCGTCCACATTCTCGAACTTCATCACAATGCCAACGTCCTCCTCCTCGGGTATATCCTCGAGCGCCTGGCGAGCGCGCGGCACTCGGACCATATGCTGCTCCACGGGCTCGTAGAACAGCGCACCCACCAGCACGTTCAGCGTGATGCCGCCCATGATCAGACAGGAGCCGCGATACCCATACGTCTCCAATAGCCACCGCAACACCGGCGGCAAAATAATCGACCCAATGGCACTGCCCGAGATGCACAGCCCGTTGGCCAGTCCGCGGAGCTTCACAAAGTACGAGGTGACGATGTACACAGTGGGCGGAAAGGAGAGGCCGGCGCCAATGCCCACCAGAACGCCATAGCTGCAATAGAAAAAGCATTTTTATGATTTTTTTTAAACTTTAAAACACGACCTAAAAAAATAATTGATGCATAGATTAAATTGCTCAAAAATATAATGATTACTTTTTAGCTTAAGTGCAACATTTTTAGACAACTTTTATTTTTATTAAAAAATACCCGAATTCTTTTTTACATATTATTTCATATTACATCAATTATTTTTTAACATTTTTTATAAAAATTGTATATACAAATTATGCAGTCAGTTTTATTACAAAACATATATTTGAAATACACAAGTTTTTTATTTAAATATTTATTTTGTTTAAACTAAATTTGTGTGCTTGTAGCAACATGTACATACTTTTATGAAAGATTTTGTTAATTTGTTGCTGTTTAAATGTTTTTTCAACTTCAAAATTTCATTTAAAAAATCATTTATACATAGATTAAATTGCTCCTAAATATATTGAATATTTTTCAACTTATGTGCAAAAGTTTATAGAACTTATCTTCTTATTTTTCAACTTATTCAAGCGAATAATTTATATTCCCGTGCTTTTCGCACTTAAATTTAATTAATTAATAAATCAGTTCGATGAGACTTACCTGATGTACAGATAGCCAACAGAGGATGCCCAAAAGGAAAGTACCATGCCCAGAGATGCGGAGAGAGCTCCAATTAAAGTTACCGTCCGGTAGGAATACTTAACTGAGAGAATACTCGAGATAGGTCCTAGAAAGTCGAATAGATGCCAATTGTGATATGTGGCCATTTCATATTATTTAACCCACTTACCCAGTGAACTGTAGAGGAAGTAGCAAAGTGCCGGAATCCAGGCGGCCTGTGTTTGTGTCGTTTCGAACGCCTGCAAGAACTCTATGAATAATACCCCGAAACTCTTAATAGTGCCCGGGATGAGTATGTTCGTCAGGCATGCGCCAAACAGAACTAACCAACCCCAGCCTCCGTCTGGAGGCACAAGGTCATATTCGCTGCTGTCATCCTTCTTATTCAGCAGGCTCACTGAGGTGCCCAAAATACATAGAACGAAACAAAAATTAAATCCAAAACTATATTTTGATTATTTTTGCTGGTAAACAAGTTGATACGAAAGATTATATTCCAATCGCTTATATAGATCGACAGTTAGGCTTTACCCACTTTACACAAAGCAAAGAGTCAGAAAGTAAACACTTCGAACTAGGTAAGAATGTTAAATGTTCCAACTATGCGAAGGACGGGACAATATGTCAATGTTGAATTCTTCAACAAGTCAGCAATAGTCAAATAAAGTAAATCGAATAATTTAAGGTATCTTTGTTCTCAAATACACGAACAGCTGATGGACGGACCTAAACAGCGCAAAGCTAACATGCTTGTTTTTAAAATTGGAAACAAAGTATAAGCAGGCCAATAACCTTGGTATTTATATAATGGAAAATTTTTTAAAATTTGTGTTTTTTTTGCGAATTTTCTGGAGCGGAAGCTTTTAAACAGTTGAGAAAAATGCATTACATTCAATCAGGGCCAAAAAACATTGCGTTTAGAAAAGTAAGAGAGAAGTTAACCTACAAAATTTTAAATTAGAAATGTCTATAATTCGCATTTACTGTCATTGATAAACCACAAACAAAAGCTACAGAAATTCATTCAGGTTAAAAAACTGATACGTAATAAACAATACGTATTTACAGTATAATAACAGTTTAACTCATTTTCAAACAATACTAATATTTATTGTTTTTTTTGGAAAAAGAAAATTGTTGGGAGAAATGGATTTCCCGGCTTACTCGTCCCCAACTAACATTTTGTTCTGGTTTTTAGAGGTTATTAGTAATCTATCTGCATAAATTTATTCAGGCTCAGGTCCTAGCTAACAATTCATGACATTAGTGCAAGACAGACAGAAAGACGGACATGGCTTATTCAATATATATTTAATATACCCTTTTATCTATTTATATGCTTATTATAATTTTACACTATTTATATATTCTATACAAATTTAAAAGAGATATATTAAATTAATAAAATTTGTGTGTAATTATGGCGTAAAATTTGCATTTGCATATAAACAGATAAATGGGTATCCTGCACGTTGTTTGCTAACGGACATTGGCCAAACCCAATATGCTCTTTTAACATCGAAACGAGTATACAAATCAAAATAAATCTATATTATTTTTTTTTTAGAAATACTACCAACCAAATGAATTAATAGCAGTTTAGGTACTGATTGAGATATTAACAAGTGAGAAGGCTCTAGTCGGGGCCGCCCGACTAGGAGATACTCTGAACCCTGCGATCTGGTTCTATAAACATTTCAGCTCGTTTACACATACATGCACAAATTCACACATACACCCACACACATATATATACAAATGCACGTAGCACTCACTTTCCTCGGTGCGCGTGCCCTCAGTACAGAAACGAAATCCTTGTTTTCTTCTAAACGAAATGT